>CM076571.1:644837480-644896132 GCA_034641835.2 Pinus albicaulis
TCCTGAAGAATATATTAATTTTTCTTTTAGTCGCTAAATCTTTCTCACACCACATTTTCTCTTTAAACTTAGAAGTAACAATATTTTTAATGTTAGTAATTTTTTGCAATGCAACATTTTCATCAATCTCCCAATGGTTTAACGAGGCCTTGGTATCTTTATACCAACCTCGTTTGAGCCTTTGTTGGTTTTGGTTGGAATTTAAAGCTATCTTAGGAAGTCTATGGTCTTCCATGTTATTGATTTTTTGATTATACAACAGGAGCCTAGTCATAGCTAGGCTCTTGATAGGGGAAAGACCCACTTCTATAAGGAGAATAAGATAGGGTGCATTACTTTTAATTTTGAGGTTATATGTTATAAAACGCTTTTGGATTTGCTTAATCTTTCTCCAGGGTTCTCTAGAGATGTTGCAACCTCAAACGACACATCCATACAAGATAACAGGAGTGACTAAAGTTTCAAAGAGGAGCTTATTTTTATCCCACTTCACAAGGTTTGCTGCTTTACAATTATTTTCAAGACCAAATAAGCTTTCCACCATCCATTAATATTTCTCAATGCTATAGTTCCAATTGAGTCAGGATAATATCAATTCCTAGGTATTTTCTGTAAGAGGGAACTTCCTCCAAGTTACTATTGTCATAATATAAATTAGTGTAAGTGTCATTCTTGGATTCGATAATCATAACTTTTTGTTTTGTCGCTGTTGCTGCATATACCCACAGTAGAGAAATAATCTTAAGTGGAAGTCTAAGTTGCTTATCAAGATCAAAGATGTATGAAAATTTAGATACATTTTATTAAGTAAAATTTTAAAAGAATAATGGTTATAAACATTTAAAAATAATTTTATTAAACAATTAGTATAGATCTAGAGTTAAGATTGATTTAGGTCATCTTAGTTTAATACCATGGGCTATATTTATAGTTTATCATTATTTTATTTTATTATTTTTATTTTTTATTGTATTTTGACCTAGTTAAAATGTTCATTACATTATGTCAATATTTTTATTTAATTTACTTTTATTTTTAATTTTGTGTAATTTGACATAGTCAAAATGTTAAACATGACATTATAAAAATATTTACTTGATCTAATGGCCTAAAACATTTCAATCATGTAACATTTGATCCAATGGCTCAAACATGGACACGGTGATAGCTAGGGGAGTTGTTTTCAAATAGTGACGCCATTATAAAAATGGTTCACTGATGGAAGGTTACACTCTGCTCAAGCATTCCCACCGATTGGAAATTGAAATCTTGGAGTATTCGAAATGGACAAGAGTAAGAATAGGTCCGGATCCTTTGGTTGGGGCGCGGGTGGAGAAGAACAGTAGACTATTCACTAGGGGATCGGCTTAAATCCAGAATGATTTTATTCACACAATTCTAGATGCAATGTAATTCCACTTCCTAATAAAAGAATGGGGAATCCAAGATGGAAAACAAGTTCGGCTCGGGCTAAACAGTATAGAAACTCAGGAATGGTCATCCTTAGTCCTACTTCTTGTAAAAAAATTCATACATTTGGACGAGGAGGCAGATGACACATTGGTATGGACAAAAAATGCAGTATATCGTACCTATACAACGAGCAAAGGGTAGAGAAAAAAATTGGAAGAATCAACAATAGGGGAAAAGGAGGAATGGTGGAAATATCTCTAGAAAGCCCCTGGACCAATAAAGGAAAAAATTGTGTTATGGGTGGCTCTATACAATATTCTCCTCACATGGGAAAAAATTCAATGACAAGGATGGGAAGGGTTGATCCATTGTTCATTATGTGGTTTGGACATAGGATTTTGACCTCACCTTTTTCTAATGTGCTGTTATGCAGTGTCGGTTTGGAACATGGTTGCTTCCTCCTTCTCTTCTACACATCACGGAGCGGTAGAAAATGTACTCTCCCAGATGAAACAATGGTGGAATGATCCCGGGGTAAGAACTTATGCAGCCTTCCCCTCCTTCTTCACATATGGCATTTGGCAGGCTAGAAATATGACATTATTTCATAGGAAATCCATTCCAGAGATATTGACCTCGACCTTTATTGTGCATGGAAAAATGAACATAAACGTCCACCAAAACCACATAAGAATTGGTTTATACAACCATCGGAAATTAATCATGACATGCCTTGGGCCTTCTTCGATGGAGCAAGCCAAGGGAACCCCCCGCTAGCAGGGGGAGTAGGGGCCACTCACCCGCCGACAAAAACTTTGATCAAATTTACGCCCCGTACATGGCTCAGCCAATAAAGATAAACCCATAAAGACCGTAGTTAGCAGAAGTAGAAATTGACAAAGGAATAAACAATCTTCAGTGTTTCAGCGATTCAAAAGTGGTAGTGGATTGGGCTCTTCAACGCACACAAATTATGGCCCCCCACTTGCAGGCGCTCTTGTGCTCAATGCTTAGCCTCTTCCCAAAGTTTCAACAGCTATCTTTCAAACATATTTATAGAGAGTTGAACACTGAAGCAGATGCATTATCAAAACAAGCCTTGATGCTACCTCCAGACACTTTGACGATCATGGATGTATCCTCTGCTACTAAGGAAGTAATTCAGGTTTGAACAAGAGTTAAACCAAGAAGACAAGTTTTCCACTTTTTTTGAATCGTGAAGGGGCAAATTGCAAAGTCGATCATTTTGATAATCATCTCATCAAATGATATTACTCAGAATTGCAGGAAGCAAAGAACAAAGGCCTGTGGGCTCTCCATGCTACATAAATATTTTTAGAAAAAAAGGTCAATATAATGGCAATTCCTAAAATCACTTTTGTAAATATATATATATATATATATATATATATATATATATATAATTGCCACTTCTCATAAAATTAAGTGCAATAGATTTTACTAAACAAGAAAAAACTATATTAAAAAAATAAAATAAAAATTTAATTAAATAAATAAACAAAATAATAAGCTAAGTACAAATCTGCTTGGAAACTTCTAAAGTTCAAATATGGGTGGAAATGGAAAATTCTTAAATTTTTAAGTAGATATTTTGATAGGTTTAACAACATTTTTCTAGATTCATTTATAATGGCTTAGTAAACTTTTTGATAGATCAACTTTGCAATTACATAATCATATTCATCATTAGTTTTTCTGTTGTTTGTTCTAGCTTCCTTGTATATATATATATATATATATATATATATATATATATATCCGGTCGTAGTTTAACTAGACTGCTTTTTGGCCCTGAAAATCATGGAAATTCCAGTAAGATTTTAAGAAAAGCAAGCAATGATTTTTCTAAATTCATGTTATAACTATCAAACTTTAATATTTTGGGTACCCTAGAGGTTTTTGATGGTGCTGAATCCATTTCCACCATCAAAATCATGATTCAAACACTGTTATTATAAGAATTCTGAAAAAAATTTGGCCCAAATAATTTTGACTGTCTGAGCAATTCCTCTTTCTCATTGTTGTTAGACAACTCCTATACTCAGTCACTCATTGAATGAAGTGAAAACAAAGAAAATACCCAATAAGGAATGGATGAAGTTCGCATGACGAAGTACTGATGTCATTGGAGTTGTAATTGATGAAACAAAGAAAATACCAAGGAACGAATGAAGTTTGCATGACGAAGTACTGATGTCATTCGAGTTGTAATTGATGGTGGTGTAGTCTAAAAAGGCCACGTTTTCACCTAGAATCCGGCAATGATTTTCAAAAAATCCAGCAAAGATTTGCCGAAAAACTTGGTTACAGTTGTTAAACTTTAATATTTTGAGTGTCGTAAGGGTTTTTGATAGTGCTGAATCCATTTCCAACATAAAAAATAGATTCTAAACACTCCAAGCACATGCTTTTTCGATTTTTAATTGACCGGATTCCGGCAATTTTCTGCCGTCCAGGCTATTTTACGAGTTTGGTAAACAACTTCATTGATGGTTAGACAACTCCTATACTGAGTCGCTCATTGAATGAAGTGAAAACGAAGAAAATACCCGATAAGGAACGGATGAAGTTTGCATGACGAAGTACTGATGTCATTCGAGTTGTAATTGATGAAACAAAGAAAATACCCGATAAGGAACGGGTGAAGTTTGCATGACGAAGTACTGATGTCAGTCGAGTTGTAATTGATGATAATAGACATAGAGTAAGAAAAACCAGAAAACGTAGAAAATAACCGATAAGAAACGGATGAAATTTGCATGACGAAATACTGATGTCATTCGAGTTGTAATAAATGGTAATATGTAGTTAAAAGAAATATAAATGAATTTGACGGATGAACTTTTCATTACGAAGTACTGATGTCATTCGAGTTGTGATAGATGATAGAAAACGTCCAAACTATCTGATAAAACCGATGAAGTTTGCAGGACGAAATACTGATGTCATTCGAGTTGTAATAGATGATAATATGCAGTGAAAAAACCAGTAAACGTGAGTTTGACTGACTCACTGATTGACTTTTTTACAAGTTTTCAGTGAGTATTTTTTTGAGACTTTTTCGGTAGATTTTTCTCATTAATATTTTTTTTAAAATCAATCTGACTGACTGACTGACTGAACAAGTTTTCAGTGATTTTTTTTTTTTGAGAACTTTTAGGTAGATTTTTCTCATTAATTTTTCTTTTAAATTAGATGGAAATTTTTTGAAATCTCAAATTTAATGCATAACTTCTGCACAATGAAAATGTTCTAGCATTTTTTCACCGTATTGAATCCATATATAATAAAAAATTTAGTTTAAATAACACAAATCAAGATTTCACTTCAATTTTTTCCACTAAATTAAAACCTTTGAAAGTCCAAAAATCTATAACTACTTCTACTTTTTACAATAAATTTTTACAACTATATAATTATATACATTAAAAAATTAATATTCTCAATATTTATAATTTCAATTTATAAGAAATATATTTTTTAGTTACAGAAAAATTTTCAAATAATAAATTTTAAAATTATTATAAATATATATTTATTACAATAAAATGAACTCCAGCTAACGAAAATAACAATATTCCTCCTAACTCATAATTAATATACAATATCTTTTAACTTATAATTAATAGACAATGTTTTTAATTTTTAATTGCAGTGTACATGAAAATTGTGAAAAATGATATTATTAGTTTGAGAAATACTATAATGCAGAAGTTAACTATACTATACCAATGAAGTAGGCGTATTTATTGCCTCTTAGGGGAGATTAGAAGTTTTTTTGGGTTTTTTTCATATATATTGATAGAGGAAGTTAAAATATTGTTTGGAATAAAATTGTGTCAACCTAATTCTATTTGGTATGGTTATCATCTTTGTTTTTTATACTAAAAATATTATTTATGGTAAAAAAATTATGTCATTTTGAAAATCACCTAAAATAGACCTTAGCATTAAAAACTAAAGTTATAGTAATTAATATTAAAAAAACTAAAGTTATTGTAATTTAATCTTAAACTACCATGTACATGAATTTATGTATGATAACAGCAAAGTGACTTCATATAAATATTTCAAAAACTATCTTCATCACAACTTTAATTGGAATTATATCATTAAAAAAAGTATAAATGGAAGGATTAACACTTACTATGGATTGAGAAATAATTGTATATTACTATAATTTTGGTTATGGAATAAGAATAAATTCATCACTATGACTCTTATCACTCCCTTTTATCTTATTTGGTTTTGAATTTTGAAGTTACATCTATAAAAAAAATTCGCGGACAGTGGTAAAGAAAACCCAAAAACATTTTATAACTTGTAATCTCATAAATGAATGTAATACACCTTATCCTACTCGTCACAAATATGGTTCCTTTCCTCATTAAAACTATGGATATGATAACAAGATAAAGATTGAGAAAAAGAAGAGATAACTAAAATTGCTTTAAACTTTTACCATAACCTCCTATGGCCATGGAAAGCTAGGTTTTGGCTAAATAATAGGAAAAACTTTAACCATAATCTAGTATGGTCATGAAAAGCTAGGTTTTAACTAAATAACTAGAAAATAAAAACGAATATCACTTTACATAATAATGATAATATTACAAATATTATTCCATTTAAAATGAAGCTAAAGTTTGTAACAATAATAAATTAAAAGATAAAAAAAAATTAGCATACTATAAAAATATAACCAATACTAATTTAGATAATAAAAAATGTCTGACTTAACCCATACTAATTAGATAATAAAAAATATCTCACTTAACCCATACTAATTTAGACCATAAAAAATATCTCACATGACCAATACCAATTTAGACAATAAAAAATATCTCACTATTTTAGTCAAACTCATATTAAATCTAAATTTAATATTATAATACCATAATTTCTTAAGGTTTCAGCTCATCAAAACAAACTATGTCAGGTCAAAACATTTTTAAGTTTAAAAAATAAATAACACTAACTAAATAATTTTCGTTTAGAAGATACAAATGAATCGACATAATTATTATCTTTTTTACTTAAATTTTTAATACAGATTTAATCGTAAAACATCGTCAGAACGATGACAGATACCATCATCATATGTTTCTGGCTTATTTTATAAAAGTGCAGAAAAATATTTTATTGTGCTTCATTTTTTATAGTCAATGGAAGGTAATATCTCGTTGTTATGAATTCGGAGGATGAAAAGAAGTCGTTGTTTCGCTGTCAAGATTTTCCCTGAATTTAAAAATGCCTTCGGAATCATTTTTATATTAATACAGTAATTCAATTGAATTAGATTAAAAATTTAGTCAAACCTGCAATTGATTAGAGGTGAGTCTCAGTTTCACCTTTTTTTGAGAATTAATGAATTAAAGACAATTTAATATATATATATATAGGTCTTTTAAAAAAGTTACAAATACATATTTTAGAAATTGTTTTTTGGTTGAGAGTTGTCGAATAAGAAAAAGTTAAATATATTATTTAAATATAGTCTTACTTGATATAAGTTTTTTAAGAGTAGATGTTTCCTCCCTCATCATGTTTTACCATTATGAGTGAGACAATGTGGCTGCCCAATTCCTCCCGGTTTAGATGGAAAGCATTTCCTTCTTCATCATGTTTTACCATTATAAGCGAGACAATGTGGCTGCCCAATTCCTTCCAGTTTAGATGGAAAGCATTTCCTTCTTTCCACCTCCAGGTTTAAGTGTGAAGCCATGCCTGAAATAATTTTTGGATGTTATTGGAATTGATGTAATGTGATTTTAATTGTTGATGAAGTAGCATGTGCCTACATAGCTTGGGGTGGGAGGGAACTTCGTCAAAAGAACTTGAGTTGAATGCTACTAGGTTGATTGTTGATGAAGTAGGAGGTGCCTACATAGATTAGGGTGGGAGGGCACGTCTCCAAATGAACCCAAGACAAAAGTTTCTATATTGAATGTGAACCAAATGCCCAATGAATCAAGGTGGGAGGGCACATCCCCAAAGTGAACCCACTCTGAATGCTAATGGTGATATAAAAACTAACGCATTCTCGGTGTGGTACAGAACTAGGCCACAAGAGATATACCTGAATTATAAATGTCTTGTAGATTTTTTGATGAGGCAGAGGAACATGGACTAAATAAATGATTAGATGGGCGTTAACTATGTATGTTTATTCTGTGTGGTGGAAATATATTGAATAGCTGAGAGGAAGTTACTACCAAGACTTCTGTAATGTGATTAACATACCGACATATGTGGGAAACATGAGATGGAATGTGGAAGAAATAATGATTAGGAAAAATAAACTAAAACTTTATGGCGAGGAGAAGTTGGGAAATAGGGAGGATGTTAGTAGCAAAACTTGAGAGCATTAAAAAAAAATATAGATCATGCCCCAAATAGCGAATTGCTCTGATACCAATGGATTTGTAATTGATCAGAGGCGAGGCTTAGAGAGGTGAGCCTCACCTCTTAGTTGGATATTCCAAAAACTCGACTCAAAAATAAATCAATCAAACACAATCCGACAAGATAAAATAAAATACTCTACTATTAATTTGTATTATCATTAGCCTTGATGGCCTTTTAAAGATATTACAAATACATATTTTAGAAGTTGCCTCATTTATTGTCAGTTGTCAAATAAGAAAAATCTAAATACATTATTTGGATATTACTTTTCTCGATATAAGTTACATAGGGGTAGATGTTTCCTTCCTCATTAGATATTACTATTATGAGTGGGGAAACGTGACTGCCCAATTCCTCTGTGTTTAGAGCACCCCCTTATTTCCAACTCCCTGTTTAAGTGTGAAGTAATGGCTGAAATGTCTTTTGGATGTTGAAATTGATGTGATGTGATTTTGATTGTTGACGAAGTAGAAGGTGCCTACATAACTTGGGGTGTGAGGGCACGCCTCCAAATGAACCCGATTTGAATGCTGCTATGTTGACTGTTGATGAAGTAGCATGTGCCTACATAGCTTGTGGTGGGAGGGAACATCTCCAAAGGAACCCAATTCAGACGCTGCTACGTTGAATGTGAAGTAGGTGCCTACTAAAGCGGGGAGGGAGAGTACATCTCCAAAAGGAACTCCCTCTAAATGTTGCTCATGATATAAAAACTTATGGATTCTCGTTTAGGTAGAGAACTAAAACACACCATAAATATATCTAAACTACAAATGTGTGGAAAAATTTAACAAAAGTGGCCAAGAGTGTTGTAGATGGTGTCATGGGAGAGAGAAACTTTGAACATAAAATGCAACATGGAAAGAAAGACATAAAATAAACGAGCATTTAAAAAAAAAAAAAAAAATCAAGCTTCAAAGAGAAACTTGCACTATACTAATTGATCTGCAATTTATCCAAGGTAAGGCTTCCAAAGCCTCACCTCTTAGTTGGATGCTCAGAATTAATGAATCAAACACAATTACGAAAAATAAGATAAAATACTAATATTCACTTGCATTATTACAAAGCTTTATAATATTTTAAAGAGATTTGAAATAATGAATCAAACACAATTACGCAAAATAAGATAAAATACTAATATTCACTTGCATTATTACAAGGCTTTATAATCTTTTAAAGAGATAAGAAATACAAATGCTAGAACTTTTTGTTGTGACTTGTCAAATAAAAAAATCTAAATAAATTATTCAGATATTGCATTTCTTAATATAAGTTGTCTAGGAATAAGTGTTTCTTTCCTCGATCTTACCATTATGAACTAGGCTGAGGGGTAAATATTAAAGTACTTCGCACCTCTCTTGCCCCCTTCATTGTATTAAAATATAATTGATTAATGAAAAAATACGATTAGCCCTCGAGCTTCTGACGATAGTCCACACATATATATATTTAAAATGATTGTTTATTTTTTTTTAAGACATAGCTCTTTAAAATATATTATAACTTACCTCTATTCTCTGAGGTTAGATAAAGGGGTGGGTATAATCCCCACATATATGTATGGGCCCGGGGTTCGTTAGAAATCCTAATATTTGGAGTCAATTATTAGACATTAAAAAATAAAATAAAAAACTGTGAGGGTGGTTTCCATACACACGTATTTAAATAATTCCTTAAAAAACCAGAAAGTGGAATCAATTATGTGAGATGTCAGAAAATACAATCAAATTAGTCCTTGAAAATAGTATATTATTTTTTTAATTTTTCCAAAAAATTCACAAGTCACAAATAAGGATAAGGCTAAGTGTTTTTTCTAAATTATTTGAGATGCCAGGAAAAGGCAATGAAACTAATGCTGGTTTAATATATTATATTTTATTTTATATTATAATTTTTAAAACAAAATATTTATAAGTAAAAAAAACTAGTTGAATGATTTTTTAAAATTTGTTGTCAACGAAAATTTGGTAAATAAAGTTTAATATATTACAATTTTTAATATTTTAATTTTTAAAAATAAATAGTTATGAGTAAAAAAGAAAAATAGTTTTAAAAGGATTTTTTAAATTTATTATGGATAAAGGTTTCGTAAATAAAATTTTGATAATTATAAAGGAATGCGGCAATAATAAAATTGATATTTTTTGTTTTGTGGGTTTTATAAAAATATTTTGATATTATTTCTAGAATAAAGATGTGGAACAAAAGAGATAATGATTTATTTAAGTTTGGGGTTTTTATAATAGGATATATAATAATGTTATTATTAAGTTTTATTTCACTGAGGATTGGTTGAAATAATTAAATGTAATATTGGATTCAAGTAAGGGCGTCTTTTATTCACTAGCATTTTTGGCATATACATCGATAAGCTACAATAGTGTTTGGAAAATGTAGGTTGTGTTGGCCCCATGCTCATTAGAACAATATAACTCTTATGCTTTATGTTGACCATATTGATCTTTTGACGAGGAGACATTACGATATTTTCAAGAAGCTCAAAATCCTCTAATATTTCTTCTCCAAGATAAGTATAAGTATTAATTCCAAAAATACTAAAGTCGTGCTAGTTAAATCCAGAAAGATAATCTATGATACTTTCATTTGTGACAATATCTTCTTTTAGGATGTTCCTTCATACGAATATCCAGGAATCAACATCTATCATAAGCTCTATAGGAATTATAGCACTGAGAAAATGATAAATAGGGTTTAGAAAGCTTATTATGGGCTTAAATCAATTGTAAGTCAGCAGTTCTTCGTACTTGGGATTAAATTTTTTTTATCTTCAGAGACTCTTGTCACTCTTATTTTATATGAATGTGAGGTTTCATGTTGCAATATATCCAAAGCGTTGTGGAGGAATATTGAACACATTGAAAAGTAGTTTATAATATACAACCTTAAGATTATTATTTGAAAGGGAAGTCCATACCTTATTCTTTTGATTGAAGAAATATATTCCACATTAAAAGCATGGCTTAGGTTCTTATGTATAAGAAGAATTTATACAACATGGAGGCCAAGAGGTTTCCTAAAATTGCTTCTAACTATAGCTAAAGGGCCCCACCTTCTACTAAAGTGAGGGTGGCATAAGGATGACCAGTGTTGGTTGGACTATTGGTGATTAAAGGACGAGATCATCTTGTGTAATTTGGATAATATTAAATATATTATTACCTTGAAATTTAAGGAGAATTTGTGGGGAAATAAAGAAATAAAGGGAAAACGGAAACTGAGATATTATAAAGAGGTGATCAACCCAAATATCAAAAACAAAAATGATCTTTTTTTCTTGATTAGTGTTAAGAAGAAAATGTAAATTTCCAAAACAAGAGTTAATTCTCATGAAATTATAAATAAATTGGTCGTTGGACAATTCCAATAACTCTAGGGGATGAAATAGTTTTCACTTGTGCAATCCACATAAGGTTGAAGATCAAAAAACATGTTCTCTTAAATTTTCCATATTATACTCACATTCAATCTAATTTTTAAAATATTTGTCACACCACCAAACTTCTTGACCTTTTAGTTGAGAAAAATTAGGAAAATTGAAGAATTCATTTATCACTTCCTTTTTAGCATAGAAATAGAATTTTAAAAACTGAAAATTAATCTCTTACATTATCAAGGTCCTATAAAGAATATAAATCTTAATGGATATTAATCATTATTATCATTATCATAAAATTGATATATTGAAAATTATTAATTCAATTTTTAAATTTTAAGGAAAAAAAAACTTTTAAAATGATAAATATTATTATTACATAAAGAAATTGAATTCTAATTAGAAAATATTTTTAAATTTTTAAATTTAAAAAAAAAAATGAATTTAAATGAATTTCTAAATTTATCTTAATGGAAAATAAATTTGCTTCAGATAGGGTGGCATATGAGAATGAGGAATGCGGGGCGAGTTTCCACCACCCCACCAAGCTAATGAGCCAAGGGAAATTGCAGCACGGCCTCGATGAGCATAAATGAAAGCCTGTGCAGCCATTATGAAATCATATAATGTGTAGATGAAGGGATAAAAAAAAGGATGTGTGCAATATATTCATGGAAATGAAACAAGTGGAGTGTGGAATCAAAATCCATATTTTCCTTATTTTTCATTCCTGGGATTGTGCAGACGAATTTTCATTGATTAAGGAATTTCAATGTGTAGCAACCTGAAGATATTTTGCAAAGGATATTGGACATGTACAGTTTAGGGTTGTAAGTCGCTATGAGCGTACATATAGAATGGGGGAGAAAATAGCCTAAATGAGGATACACTAAGGTGGGGTTATAGTCAAATTGTAGACTTGGCATCTCCAACCAACAAAAGGTAAAAATATATGGCGCTTCAACATTGGATTTCCTCAGTTCAACTAGCTAACATGAAGTAGTGTGAGAGGGGGAACTAGGTGAGGCAGGAACCCACAAATGTTTCCATTTTTTTTCTAGTTTCCACTGGCTACCCCTTATTTTTGGTGCCTATAGTTTAATTGGGCCTTTTTTATGGCTAAAGACCCAAGGTAACATTCTTGATTTCCTTTTTCTAGTGGTGGATATCATTTTTGTTTCCTTTTACCAACTTTGGGTTTATATTACTTTTACATACATGCTACTATGAATGCATGGAATGTATGGGGGTGTGCGTGTAATTATTTGGATTGTGGATGGGTATTTTTCTTGGAGTGGGATATGTTTAGAGGAATTACTAGTGATGTCTTCCCTCTCCAACTAAAAAGTTCATCTCTATCTTGTCTCCTTTGAAGTGGCTTGAGGTGAGTTTGGTTCTTTTGTTGGTTACTGAGTCCATCTAGGGATGGGTGATGGAAAAATTTTAGTTGGTTTTTGGATTGCAACATTATTTTTGGTGGTGGTTTTTTATTCCAGGAGGGATGTCGAGTTCCTTGTCTTCCTCTAGTCTACATTTGGCTACCAATTTAGTGGGATTGCAAGTTTCTTTGTGGGTTTTTGGGTTGAAGTGTGACGGAAGTGTGGTGGAGGGGGGTAATTAGATTAATTACACCCTTATGGTTTGTTGTATAAAAAAACATCTAGTCTTGCCCCTGCACCTATCATAGATTGTTCTTGAGTCTATCTAGTATGGGAATTCTCATTATTCTTTGGTCTACATGGCCAAGTTGGGTCATGGTCTACATCAGGGATTTCAATTGATTGGTTAGTCATGTCGATACAAAGGGATTATTTCATATGAGCAGCATCATACTACTAGGAGAAGGCCCATTAGATACATACACAGATGCACGACTACATAGAGGGGTTGATTAATTTATACTAAGAGCTAGCTCTAGGCCATATATAGGAAGAACTTACCCAGGTGGAAGGGGATGTCTCTTCTCATATAAACTCCCTCTCAAACACCGAGGCCTTAACTGAATGGGTAGATTTGATTCTAGGCATGAGTCATACAAGGGTTTGGTTGAACATGTACATGCAGAAAATGGAACTATATTGGAAAATGTTTTTTTATTTGGTAGGACTATCGTGGACTATCATGAGTCATGGATGACCATTCTCTAATCTCTAAAACATATACATAGACATTTACTAGATCTATATTAGATAATGGAAATTATTGAGCACCACCTGTGTATTCCTCTAGTGGTAGGCAGAGCTCCAACTGCTTTGCATGAACCCATTCAGGTTGCGTGCTCGAAAAAGGCACCTAAGCATGATTTTGATATGAATATGATATTTTATTTTCTTTGTTATGTTACTATTGTACAATCCTAGTTAGGTCCACCTGTGAGTTTCAGCTTCGATATTTTTGTCTCTATCAGCTCTAGGTTATCCATCTCCTTCCTAAAGAGAGTTTAGTTTTGGATATGGTCAGGTCTCCTGTGGAAGAATCTAACCAGAAGATTGTCATCCCCAATATAAATTTTAGTTTTTTTACTAAATAGAAATTGCCACAGCAAAAATAAAAATAAAAATAAATAAATAAATAATAAAGATATAAAAATATAAAATAAAAATTACTTGAAATAATATTGAAAAATGTATCGAATTTAATTTTCATCATTATTTATCAATATTATCAAAGAATAAATATTACTATTGAATATTAAATTTTTTAAGTATTTATAATTAGAAACATGGAAGATTATTATTATTATTATTATTATTTTATTTACAAATTATAATATATATTACACAAATATAAGAAATAAAAAATCTAATTCTCTCTCATTTATTCATTATATTTTATTAAAATTTTAATTATATATTTTTTTCTTAAATGTTAAATCTGTGAGGTATGTGAAGACTAAAGAGGGTAAGAAGTTGTTTTAAAACAATTTAAATCAATAAAATTTATGATATTAAATCTGTGTATTTTAGACCATAATAATAATAGTACTAATTACGATATATATTTAAAAGTAATAAAATTAAATATATTAATAAATATTTAAAAATAAGAATTTGTATTTATTTTAACAATATTTAAAATATATAAAAATACCCTTAATCGGGGTGCGGATTGGAAAGTTGCCTCTCCCATCAACAATTATGAGGGAGGCCTCAATAATCAAGCCCACCAACCTCCACATGAATGGAAAGGGTGGTAGGGTGTCCTTTAGCATTCATGAAAGTGCTAGGTCTATGGAGGGAGGCATTCAAAATTTGTCAAAAATGTTGCAGTGGATGGTGTGGGGGTGATGTTACGAAGGAAAAGGTTCGTGTAGGTGTGATCGCAGAGCTCCAATTCCTGAACATTTAGTCGTGATGACTCTCTGGTATGCTAACAATCCATTTCCCACCTTTCTTGCCATGATAGTCTCGAGTCAAGGCATTCGTGGCAATTTTGTTTGGATGTCCTGGGAGTATGAGGGTATGCATTCGACCCTGAAAAGGAATTTGCCTGGGAATGGAGGGTATTGGGTTAATAGAAAATTCAATTCGGGCATGGTCGATATTATCATGTGGGCTCTTATCCTCAGGGGAGTTGGTTATGTTCTATACATGCACTCGTGTGAGATACGTTATAGTAAGGAGAATAGGTCGGGGTGGGTCAAGTTGGGCTGGGAAGATATCCCTTTTTCGGGAGTCTCGCCGATTATTATCCCTTCGCACTAAACCTATAACATTCCCATAGTAACCTGCATGAATTATCCCATCTCTGTGAATAGGATGAAGGATCTAGAGTGTCCAACCTGGGAATGGGATGAGGGAAGGCATGTTAATTTTGATAATTGGGAAGGCAGGAGTTATGACGGGTCAGTTGTTCCTCTATATGGGTTCGGTTTGCTTGTTTATTTTAGCAGGAATGGGTGTGGGAAGAAGGTGTCAGGCTGCGCCCAAGTCATAGGTATGAATTTGGGTCGGGGTAACACAGGCCGTTTTCAAAGCACTGGGCATACCTGTAATGGAAAATTGGCTAGCATGCATGTCAAGCATGGAGTCAGGACGTGGGAAAATGACCTTCCGCATATCTTTTGGAACAAGAGTATTTGTAATTATGACGAAAGGAAAGGAAGTATTTTTTGTTTCCTGGAATTAATTTACTATGTTTATCGTTGGACATGTCAACTTCTGAGATTAAGAGACTGTTGTCAGTATCACCCTCCCACACTCTGAGAACTATTACATAGCTCCTCTACCAAGGAGAAAAATAATATGGCTCGGTACAAGGGCCCTTCTGCGAGAGGTTGAGGCCGAAAAAAAAGGTAAAGAGGTCAAGGGTAAACCCAACTTGTCCTCAAGTAAGCCGCGAGGTAGGAGGCCCACAATGGGAATAATTCAAGATGTCACGAAGGCATACCATGAGAACATAGTAGAGGAAATTCAGAAGTTGATTAAGAAGTGGGAGGTAGACCTCAACTGGAAGGCTGGCACGATGGAAATGGAAGCGGAAGAAAAATAATGGAGGGGCCTGGTGCCCAATCCAGGGCCAATGCGGGGCAGAGTGACTGAGTTTAAAAAAACCTGTTCTTTTATTGGTCCATGAAGGTCATTCTAAGCAAATCCCTAAAACAAATTTCAATGAGCTTGGCCAAAATTGTTCAGTATTTTCGAGATTATAGAAGTGATTTTGACAAGCTCAAATTCCAGCTTCAGCAACAAGATGGGCACCTCAATCACATTGATTATAACCTACCATTCATCTCGAAACCGGTTGAGCTCAATGGTAACTCTGTGCAGGACCTGACGCTTGTCAAATCCACCTCAGCTGAGGATGCATAGTAGTTTCATGTTGGTTATTGTTGTTAGTTTTTTGTATCTTATTTTTATATCAGAATAACATTTATTTTTTTATGATTAGTGAGGCATGCCATTAGGAAAGTGAAATGCATTATATCTATGAACATTCTGTCATTGTTAGCATGGTATGATAGACTAAGATTTTTTTTTTTTTTTTGTATGGCATACCACGCCATTAGGTGGCCAACAAACTTGGTTTCCCACTTAGGGCAAGTTAAGGCCAGCTAATAGTATTTATCTAGCTGTAATTTCCTATTGAAAATTAATGAAAATGGAGGTAATACCAAGCTTACAATATATTATTGCATATAATATTATTAATAATATATATATATATATATATATATATATATATATATATATATATATATATATATATATATATATATATATATATATATATATATATATAGAGAGAGAGAGAGAGAGAGAGAGAGAGAGAGAGAGAGAGAGAGAGAGAGAATCGACAACTTTGAAAGGTTGACCACCATTATTATCTAGAAACAAATTTTTCATCAAACCTTGGAGCTAAGATCCTTTAACTTTTTAAAAGGACATAGGGTGGGATTTGACCCACTTATGTGTGCACAAATCATAAAACTATTTAATATGGCCTCTTTGGGTGCAACAACACATTTTATCACTACCTCAAGGTACCCCATGACTCTACTAAAGTCCTCATTGGAATTTAACATAATGTATAATATAATTAAAAAAACTCTTGTATTAGAAAAAATGTTCTTCAAAACTAATGATAAGCTATATTGATAATCCTGATAACTTGAAAATTTTCATATTTTAAAAGTTGATACTTTATTATCTTAAATAGAAAAGTGTAGAGAAATATCAAATTCATTAAGCTACAAATATTTTTCGAGTGTAAAATTTGAGGGAAGGTCCTCACCTCAAAATATATTATTCCCAAAGTTATGATTGACCATAAATGGTTGAAAACATGACTAGCCCTTTCAGAAAATTATATAATCATTATTACTTGTGTATAAATTTTATATGAATGTGATCATTTGAAATTTTATTGAACATAATCTATAATCCAGAGAGTATCATTAGGAAGTTCACTTGGAAAATTTAAAAGGAATAACTGTACTTGATAGTTTTCTCATCTTTTTGTATCAATCATATGAGAAAGGATGTTCTAATAAAATATCATTTAAACATTTAATCAAGTATTTGTAGTTATACCTTACTTCTCTATTATTCAAATATAAATGCCTTCCCAACAATAATTATTGTGAGTGCAATAAATGTGAAAATAAAAGTAAAGAATTTTTAAGTAGAATTTGAAGTTATTTATTGTACAAACACTGAGATGAGTACCCTTGTATAGGAAGTGAAATCACTTCAATGTTAATTTTATTCTAGTGTACCTCTTCAACATCAAGTAAATTCACCTCACAATAGTATTTTAGGTTTCATATTTCTTTTTATTATTTTATAAATTTAGAATGAATTCATCGGGAAAAGAAATGGAAAGGAAATTTGGGTGGTCATGGAATGTTTACAAAAGGAATAGTGCCCCAAGTATTTTTCATCTTCACAGGGGTGATTTTTAGATACAAAAACTCAAATATCTTATCTATCTAAATATAAATCTAAATGCACTTCCACAAAAACAACACCAAAATTTTGGTTATGTTTATTTGCATAAATTAGGACACAATTTTGTCAATCTAGGAGTTCATGAACACAGAATTAGGTCAATATATATGTGGAGCTTGTATTATTTTTATTCTTATTACTTCAATCAAAAAATTAGGATTGTTATGATTTTGACTAAAGATGCAATTTGAAAGCAACATTGAAAGAAATCATTAACACTAGCCAAATCACTACAGTGGAAAATTCAAATTCTAGATTCCAAACTTGAAGGAAAAGTCTAATTTACCAATTTGATAAGAAGGGAACTAATCCTATTTACCATATAATACAAAATATTACATTGGAAAATAAACATGAAGTTCAATCTAATCCTTAAGTAAGGCTCACATGATGGTGTTCTTTTCGCTTGTGTAGGTTATTGATCAAAGAATAAATTCTAACATGTTTTCTTGGAATGAGAGCCTTAGGGTCCCTACTGGTAGTTATAAAGCCTTTGGATCACTCCCTTAGGTGACTCAAGAAATGCAACAATAATCTATTATACTCTTTAATATTTTACTTAACAAGGCAATACTAATTTTTTCTATCGAAGCGATAGCTATTGTACATAAATATAACTCAATTTGTTCATGAACACTATAAAGTTTAAAATTTGATGAAGATGTAACAAAGTTGTAAAGTAAATAAATAATCTATGAAATTAGCCCAGTACGACAATTAGTATCTAAAAAATGATTTATGACAAATAAAAAAATTCTGAGGTTTATTTTCACTTTAAATTATGGACATAAAAGAAAAAACTTAGAGATATATACGAGTATATTTTATACAACAATGCACAATTATGCACAATGACGACGGTAGAGCATATGTATAGACAAATTGGATCTTCGAATGCCTTAAATTGCACACTTGATGCATATATAATAAAAAAGAATCTTATAATAGATCTTCTTTAGAAATTTTTTGAGCATAGGTCACAATAGAAACTTGAAACTCAATATCGAATTATGTTCTTTGAAGCTTCACTTCCTTGCATATTTATAAAAACAAGAAAAACAAAATAAATGTTGATAATACTCATATGAAATAACCAATTGTTATTCCATACATTCATTTGGGTGAGGTTGAACCATCATAGTGGTCCAAAATATGGAAAAATTGCAAGCATTCAAATCTAGGTAGATTTCTTTGCAAAAATTGTGTATTTTCCTATTGACAAACTAAGCTGACCACACCATAGTTGAAATAATAGGAAAATAACAATCTATGGAAAAAAAGGAAAAATCCCCATGTTCTTATTTTTTCCCAACTCACCTGGAAATACCTCAATTAGTGAGAGATTGCCGAGATGCCTAACTTTGTGTAAACTATAGTAAAATTGAATTATAATACATTAAATTTGCTAAAATTCGAAAATTAAAAGAAAATTCTAAAAATACCTTTGATATGGTTTTATTGGTCAAAATAGAAGAAAAATGTGCTATAAGTGATTGAAAATGAGTTTATTTAAGAAAAAATAAAGTTTATTATCATGAAACAATTTCACCAAAATTGATGATTGACAATAATTATATCATATTTGATGTATTTTAATAAATAGTAATCGTAATAATGTTATAATAAAAATATATGTTATAATTACAAAACATATAATATAACTAAGTAATATATAGGGGTTTTAAAATCAGAGGTAGACTCCCCTTTCTTCGACTTTGGAAATAAGGGTCTCAACAATCCTGCTCTCATCGACTTGAAAATATTATTCTTACCCACACATGATTCCAAAATAAGAGTATTACATGTCATTTTGTCACATTTATGAAAATGATGTCAAATCCCGATCTTTTGCTATTCAAAAAACTATTGCCACCAATCACCAAGAAATATGGAAGAAATTCCTATTATCATGTACAAGAATATTTGATTGAATACCTTAAAAAGCCATAATTTTGGAGATCATCACAATTATTCAGTTCAGAACCTATGATGGTTTCACCCTACATAACTAATGACTTTTGATTTCATTTTAGTTTGCTGATGTTAAAGGGTGGTGATCTTTGTACTGAAGTATAATAAAAAAAAGAAGTAAATAAGCTTCCATTTCTAGAAGCCCTGAGAAGGCATCTATCCAAGGTGGTGGAGATTGAGCTCGAAATCCTCTTATGTTGGATCGCATACCTCCCATGATGGATCTCATTCCATCCACTATGGAACTCACTCCTTCCTAAGTGGATCTAAAATTCCACTCTTTCCCTATAAGTATAATTCACTCAAAGAGAAATGGGTTGGATCTCATACTTTACAAGGTTCTCATTTTAGACGTCTGAACTATACTTACATGTTGTTCAAGTATCCAATGGAGCTCTTTTAATTGCAAGGGTTTGGATTAAGGATCATTGCATGGAGGCTTCCAACATCAAAGCCTGGTTGTGATTCCCCTTTTCTTCATTATTAATACAAATACATGTTTCTTTCCCATATACATTTGTCATGATGGTTATTGTAAGATTCCTTGATCAGTTACATAGTTAATGGTTGAATAATTGATGTGTTTTATGCTTTTATCACTTGTTTATTTCTTTCTTTGTATGTCTCTTCTAGAACCATAAATAGAGAAATGTTAAAATATACAAAGGACAATAATGACGATAATTATTAAGCATTCTGTAAAAATGTATGAGCTTTGTGTCCTCCTCATAGCTACGATTTAATGATAAATTAGGGAATTTTTTCATGTATTTTTATGTCTCCTTCTACACTTGGTTTCTGAGTTTAGAGATATTTTTCTTGTTTGCAGGATAAGATTTGTATTCCAAATAAGGAGAAGGGGTATTTTTTGGTGAGGTTGTTACTCAAAATATCCTTCTTGTTCTCATAGGGTTCATTGGTCTTTTTAAATTCTTTTCATACCTAAGAACTCATAAGTCTCTAATAAAATCTCTTGATGTTTTTTATATGGTATTTGTAAAGAAGCTTCAACTTCCTTCCCAAGAGTCGAAGTATTGGCTTCCTTCCTCTCCTCTCATGATAAAAATTATTTGGGAACAATGCTAAGCCTTTTGTCGATGTTCGTGGTAGGCTGGCCTATTTTCATTAACATACCTTTAAATCTCTAGTCTTATTGTTTTTACTCCATTCACATTATATTTTTTAAATGTCTTGTCACATTACATATCGAACTACAAAATGGTGTACCTCAGTAGTCAATTTTTTTATTGAGAAAATACCCCTTCCATGAGATTTATAGAGCCCTTATCAAACCTTGGGAAATTTTAAGATCAACCTATATTTGAGCCACCCATTTTCTTAAAATGCTAGCCTGGATTTTTCAACTTTTAGAAATATTCCTAGATAATTTCTTATTAGTTCCATGGATTTGTTTTTTCAAAATTGTAACAAAAATCCAAGAAGTAAATCCCATAATTGGTGTTTGGTGAAGGGTTACATAATATTATTAAACATCGGGTACCAATTTTTCAACACCAGATATGATCTCTCCCACAACCATACATTGACCAACACAAAATCTTGGTCTGTAATTGATAGGAATTAAAAAATCACCCTTCCTTTGATTTGTAGATGAAAAACTAGACTATATCACAATCTCGACAACTTAATATCCTTTATCCACATTTGTAGAGAATTATTATCTACCTTATGGAGCATAAAGATACCAAATAGGGCTTTCTTCACCACGTGATTTTATTATTCCATGTTAGACTCTACTATTAATAAAAAACATTCATTGTCTAGTTTAGCTGAAATGGCTTTGGAACACCTCTTATTCTTAAAATATTCCACTCTTTGCCTCCCATTTTTTGGTATAATGTCAACACTAAAAACTCCTTCCTCTTCTCCCTATTCTCTTCTTTCAGAAAAATTAAGATGTAACCCTAAACCTAATCCATTTGAAGGAAAATATGATAACTTCATTGTTGAATCATACTTAATGAACTCAGAGGGAGTAGGGAGTAACTTTACATATCTTTGTCATGAGAAACCTTATATCTTTGTAAAATAGAGTAAAAACCATCATCTATCTAAAAAATCAGTTAGTCTGACCAGCCAATCTCATCATTGAAATCAAAATTAAAAGTATCCTCCATAATCTGCATGTATTCCTTATATCCTCTACATTTTCATGTATCCTTCTGAAACCAAATATTGGCTATGTAACATACACCAACACTCACATGTACCCACTTTCACTGGCCTACCTGGGGTAAACATGAAATGAGGGGAATTTATGACCAAACTCAACCTCCTAGGTGACCATAAGGAAATGGAGTCAGAAAACAAACCTTGCTCACTTACTTTAGGTGCCAGAGGACCCTCCGGGAGTAACCCAACCCCTCGAGGCGTCCATTATGTGATACAACCTGACTTTTCCTTAATTTTACCCCCTATCACTCCCTTTCCAAGGCATCAATGTGACTAGAACCTCCTAGTCGCATGCATATGCCTGCATCACTGTGATTGTGGAATTTTTCACTCAGTTTTGTGCCAATGACTACATATTTTAAGGTTAGATTCCATGGTTGGGGCTAGACCTGTACCCATAAATCTATGTAACTTTTAGAATTCATAAATTACACAAGGAAAATTATTGTAATCTAAAAATTGAGACTAGGACTAGGTCTAACCATCCCAAAATGTGACTTACATTCTATGAAACACTTGGAAACAATGCAATCTACAGGTCATGACTAAAATATTGAGCATAAGGAAATGAGCATATGATACTTATCAAGAAGGATCACCACCCTCTCTCTTTATTTTTCTTAATATTAATTAGGTCTTGCATCATTTATTCTTTCAGTTACAAGTAAATCATGAAATAAACCATGACTAGAAGGAGTCACATAATCAATCTTATAACCAACATATAACCATAGAAGTAACCCTAAGATAAAAACCATTAAATACACATAAATACAAGTAAAAATAAAAAGAACTTAGGTTTAATTAAACATAGGCAAGAGGAAACGAGGTTTGGGACTTCCACGTACCACTCAGCCATAGACATGTCTTAACTAATTATTTCTTTCATCCAGTCACCCTCGTGCCATATTTAAAGCATGAATTTGGGATCTCATGGATAACCCAGTCCAAAAACAACCAAGGGAATCCAGAGGTTAAACGACCTCCACCCTCACCATAATGTTATATCACCTAAACCAGAATTGAGATCACAAAACTGAACAGAGATTGGAATGCCTCATGATCTCATCACTATCCTTGATCAATTTTCTGCCTCCATGTCTCTAGGCTTTACCACAATCCACACTGGATCACTAGTTCCTTACTGAGATACCACCCTAAGGCTTTACCGTGTATCCCACCAAAACTAGTCAATGGATTCCTAGGCCTTTAGGAATGTTCCTAAGACCACATCTGCCCTGAATTCTGAAACCATATCGCAATTTGAAAGCTTAAAACCGAGAAAAATACCATTGCACAATGCCTGTCGATAAAAAGGCAAGGCAAGGCTACAAAACATTGTCAAAACCTGACAAAACCATGCCACCGAAAACAAAAGAATCAAAGACCAACATGCACATACCATGCATGTAAAAACTAGATAGGAAATCATACATGCAATATGTTACCTGCAAGAATTATTATTCATGCTGTTTGAACCTACTCTTCCTTTCTTTATCTTTCCTTTCCTTTCCTTTCCTTGTCCTTCCTTTGCTTGCTTTTCCTTCCTTTGATTGCTTGATCTATTTCTCCTCTTGGTGCTCTTCTCCTCTCTGAGTGATTCAAAAAATGAATTCACAATAGGGTAAAAACTAATGTTATGAGGTATTATTATCATTCATGCCTCTAACTTGTTCAATTTTCCAATATTTTCCTTAAATTTCCTCCTCACATGCAACATGTGACCTTTCACCTTCCATTTCTCCTAATTTCCTTTATTTTATTAAATAAATTTATCAAAATACCTTTTTCCATTTTTAATGCCTTAGTGATTTCCTTTCCCAATCTCACCTTATCCATAAACACATCTAGTGATGCCCACTAGGATATATTTTCCCAACATTCAACTTGGAATAAGTGTCCCTTAAAAATGGTCTTATTTTTTCATTTACTAACTTTTATTACATGAACTTTTAGCTCATGTCTATTACAAAAGTGCCCCCCTTGGGTAATGCCATCCTCAGTGTTAAAGCACACATATACCTCAGTAAAACCACTGAAAAAAAAAACATACTTCCCATGGATATTTATAACCTAGCTCGATGCAGTATTTACAATGAATAACCTACTCAAAAGAAAAATCCATCATGAAAACATGAGAATATATAAACCATACCACTTATTGGAGCTTTATAACTTAGCTCATGGTGGTATTTAGAATAGAAACCATACATAAATATGTAAAAATAACGAAACTTATTTTCCTCAATTGGAAAACAATTAAGGATACATAGCCCACAAATGATCATCCATATCCCATGTAGCTTATTCGATCCTGAAGTGATTCCACTGCACTTTAAGTTACTCTATGGCTCTATTTCTGAGAATGAGTTGTTTATGTTGCAATATGCACTCAGTTTCCAGCTGAAATTCTCATTATTGCTCCACATGCAATACATACCAATCAATAACATGATCTTTATATACCTTTTAAATAATGGAACATGAAAAGCATCATAGACTAACTATTGGAGATAGTGAAAGTCGATACACCACTGGTCTACTTTTCTCAAGGATCTCAAAAGGCCCGCAATACTATGGTGCCAACTTGGAACATGATCCAATTCTCAAGGATCTCTTCTTAGGCTTGATATGAAAATAAACATCTTGCCCAAAACAACGAATGGAAGGTATTCCTCCCATTTGCTCAGTTGATTCATCACATACATCCTCAACATGTCCTCCAGGATCCTGCTGACCCTCTCCATCTATCCATGTGTTTGTGGATGATAGGTTGTAATGAAGGGAAACTATATCCCCAATCCTAAAAACAACTCCTTCTGAAACTTGGAAGTGAACTTTGCATCCCTGTCTGACACAATATTCTTCGTCACACCATGTAATCTCACAATATCCTTGATGAAGACTTGTGCCACATCAGTAGAAAAATATGTAGTCTTCACTAGAATGAATTGAGCCACCGTGTTCAACCTATGGACCACAACCATGCTAGAATCATGTTGTCACATTGTCCTTAAAATACCTATAAGAAAATACATGGAAAAACCTATGATTTCCATTCCAGAATCAGAATAGGTTTTTGTAGATGACTTGGATGCTTACATTCTTCCTTCACCTGCTGAGAATCCAAAACACATATCCATGAAGTTTGCCACATCCTTCTAGAGATTTGGCTAATAGTAGAACTTCTTCACTGTCGTCAATGTCTTATGATATTTTGGGTGACTCAAGTATGGATTGACATGAAATTCCTTCAAGATAAGATTCTTGATCTCATTTTCATCTGACACATATATCTTGTCCCTAAATCTCACCATACCATCTGTCATGATGTGATAATCTGCATCCTGACCACCTGTATCTGCACCTGTACCCGTACCCGTACTATGTTGTAACTTGTGCCTGAGCTCCACATACCTGTTATCTTGTTGTCCTACCTATACAATCTGATCTTGTAAGTTTGTCTCATAGGAGCTCATAGTTGTTATATGATTCATTTTTACTTTCCTACATAGAGCATCTGCAACCATGTTCTCCTTTCCCTTAATGTATCTAATCTCGAAGTCCAACTCACTAAGGGAGGCCAACCATCTAGATTTCCTAGTATTCAAATTTGGTTGGTGAAACAAATATTTCAACTCACTATCATCACTTAGCAATACAAATCTTCGGCCAAGAAGATAATGTCTCCACATTTTCAGCATGCGAATAACAACTGCCAAGTCAATATCCTAAGTTGTGTAGTTATGTTTGTGTTCACTCGGTTTCATGGAATCACAACATGCCATCTATCCCACCTGCATAACGAATCCTCAAAATCCTCTTTTAGAAGCATATGTACACACCACAAATTAATTATATCCAAATCTACAATCTTAATAACTAGAGCATTGGTCAATAACTTCTTCAGCTGCTCAGAACTATCTGCACATTCTTCTGTCCATTGAAAGTTCTTACCTTTCCTCTCCAAATATGTAATAATTTATTAAATGTGTGAAAATTTCCAGATGAACCTCTTATAGTAACCTGCTAATCAGATAAATGATTTGACTTCCTCCACATTCTTTGGAGCTTCCCACTCCATGATGGCTCTTATATTTTCTATATCTACTTATATGCTTTCCTTGGAAACAACATGTCCCAAGTAGTGTACCATTGTTTGGAAGAAACTAAACTTGCGAATATTAGCATATAATTGATTTTCTCTTAGAAATATCAACACTACTGCTAAATGCTTGGAATTATCTCCCTCATTTTTAGAATATACCAATATGTCATGAATGAATAGAATAAAAAAGTTGTCTAGATAAGGGCACAACACACTATTCATCAAACACATAAATGAAGTTGGGGCATTAGTCAAACCGAATGGAACTACAACAAACTCATAATGCCCATACCAAGTCCTCAAGAAGGTCTTGTATATTTAGTCTTCCTTTTATGTGTACATGATTATCTCCTGATCTGAAGGTGATCTTAGAGAAAACTACTGTTCCCTTCATTTGAACAAAGAAGTCATCAATATGCGCAATGGACAATTGTTCTTGATTGTCACTTTTTTCAACTTCCTATAATCAATGCATAACCTAAGAGTGTCATCATTCTTCCTTACAAAAAGAATTGGTGCACCCCAAGGTGATACGCTCGGCCTAATGTATCCCTTGTCAACCATTTCCTTCAGCTTCAACTTCAACTCTACTAACTCGAGCGTTCTCATATTGTAAGGTGCATTTGATGCTGGTGTCACCCCTCATACCAACTCAATAGAAAGGTCCTCTTCCTTGTGAGGAGGTAACTATAAAATATCTACTGGAAAGACACACCAAAACTACTATAATACATGATACCTTTGGGAAAAAATTTCATCCTCAACATCCTTACCCTTGTCACTGGAAGCATGCACTGCAAACACCACCCAACCTTTTTTGCAACTGCACTTAGTGTGCATAGAAGTGACCATCCTCACTGATTAAGGCTTCTTCTTTCCCTACAAAATTCTCTTTTGGCCATTATCATACAGACACTCAATGGCCTTGTCATAACAATATACTTTGGTCTTATGAAGGTACAACCAATCCATACCCAAAATCATGCTATACGATCCCAATGGAAGTACATTCAAATGTGTTGTTGTAGGCATACCATTTGACTCAAATGCACAATATCTTACCCAATGGTGAACTCTTTTCTTTGTACTTGTATCCAACTACACCAACCAAGATTCTACATGAACTTATTTTCTCACGCCACACTTATGCACCAGGTCAGGATTAACGTAACTATAATTAGATCGAGGATCAATAAAAATAGAAATAAATTGATAACATATATTACCATCCATCTCAATGATAAGTGTCTGGTGATCTTCCTTTCTTTTTTCCATAGTTGCATAAATTCGAGAAATTCTATGAACAACATCCCCAACTGTCTATGCCTCCTATGCACTATATATCTAGGGTATACCACCCTTATATTGCGGAAAATCCCTCTTACGATGTTTGTTGCCACATATACAACACCACAATGGTGATCTACTATCATCTCTAGTCTTCTTCTCTCCCGACTGTGATCCATGTCCCTTCTCAACTGTACTGAAATTCTTCTAAGGAACCACATTTTCCTTCTCACCTGCATCCTGAGTTCTTCATTTCCTTGCTGGCCATATTCCTTTAGCTTTATCATTTACTTTTAAGTCTCTCTAAGGCTCAAATTTTCACTTTTACTTCTCATAAAATTCTTCAACTTTCGAATGGATTCTTCTAGCAATCTAGGCTCATCGAACTCAATCCGGTCTTTGTATGCTACTGGAATCCCACTGATAAATATTTGAACCTTGACCTTCTCCTCCTTGAGGTAAGGCACAAATATCAACATCGCCAAGAACCTGCTAGTATATTAAACATTTGTCATGGAACCCATCTACAACTCATAAAATTCGTTACCTTTGGCATCATAGTACCTCTCCGATAGGTACTTCTTCTTGAAGAGCCTCTAAAACTCATCCCAAGTCAATTCATCTTCCCGAATACCTTTAACATTCTTCACATCCTCCCACCAGGTATATGCTTTCCCTTTAAGACTGAAAGTGGCTATCTCAACTTTAATTTTCGCTATATAACTTTGTAATCTAAATAATTTCTCCATTCCAAGCAACCATGCCTCTGCATCTTCTGACTTCTTCATTTTTCCATCAAATGTAGGTGGCTGGACTTTATTTAACTCCTCAGGTAAGTACTCACCCCTCCTATTGGGATGATTATGGCAATGACTATGATGATGTATCCTGAAAGAGAAACTAGAATGAGGCCCATACATACTAGTCCTTCTGCGAGATGTGTCCAATGATATGCCACCTCTAACCTATGTTTGGACCGAGACCGAATATTATAGGCTCCATTAGTTTTTTTTCCTCCTCTTGACTCACCCTCATATTTCCCTATTTCTACAACTCTGAAAAGCTCTAAAGAATCACTCGATTAACCTCTATCTACTTTTCCTCAGCCCTTGCAATTATTTCCCAAGCCTCAACGAACCTGTCATTATATTCCTTACAACTTTTGATATCTGCCATCATTTTATTCAGTTTATGTGCTACACCAGGAGAATACTCATCTCATTGCTTCCAAAATTATATGTAGGGAGAGTTGCGAGAACTATAGGCTACCATTTTGCTCTTCATCCTTGATTCTCTTCTTCTTGCAAGTATATCATGTTAGGAAAACAAATAGATACATAAATGAAATCCATACCTTACTATTTTTCAGGGGAGGCTTATCTCATCTACAAGATCATTACACATTATCATGTACATGTATAATCATAAACATATCCATATATAATTATTATATCAACATATACCATCATGCATGACCATACCAACAGTATACCCTTATGCCATGCATTACGACAATAGCCTCATGTTGTAAAGGTAATGAAGAAATCAAACTTTTCCAAAAGACAGTGCGATCACACTCTGATACCACCTGTAACATACACGTACCCTCACATCTACCCACTTCCACCAACTTACTCGAGGTTAGGATGAGGGAAATTTATTACCAGACTCAACCTCCTAGGTGACCTTAAGGAAATGGAGTCAACTAACAAACCTTAATGACTTCCCTTAGGTGCCACAGAACCTTACAGGAGTAAACCAACACCTCTAGGTGTCCATCCCTAGAGTGAACCATAATTTTGCCTAAGTTTTACCCCAAGTCACTCCCTTTCCAAGTCACTAGTGCAATGGGAACCTCCCAGTCGCATGCATAAGCCTACATCAGTGCGACTGTGGAGTTTTTCACTTAGTGGTGTGCCAACAACTGTTGATTTTAAGCATATATTCCAGGCATAGGGATAGACCTCAGCCCAGAAATCCTTGTAACTTTCATAATTCATAATTTACACAAGGAAAATGATTGTAAACCAAATACTAACACTAGGAAAATGCCTGACCATCCCCAACCGGGACTGAAATTCTATGATACACTTAAAACAATACAATCTATAGGTCATGAATACAATACTGAGCATAAGGGACTGAAAATTCATATGATACTTATGAATAAGGATCACCAAACTCTTTATTTAGTCATCTTAACACTAGTTAGTTCTTGCATCCATTATTCTTTCAGTTACAAGTAAAACATAAAATAAACCATGACTAGAACTAGTCACATAACCATCCTTATAACGAGAACATAAACTCAAAAATAACCATAAGATAACAACCATTAAAGAAACATAAATACAAGTACAAAGCAAGAGAAATTAGCTTTCATTAATTATAGGCTAGAGCCAACCAGGTTCAGGATTTCCACGTACCACCCGAACATAGATATGGCTGAACCAAATATTTCTTTTAGCCAGTCACCACTGTGCAATATTCCAAGCATGAATGTGGGACTTCATGGATAAACCAATCCAAAAAAAACGAAGAAAATCCTGAGGTTAAACCACCTCCACCCTCACCATACCATGATCTCCCCTAGACCGGCACCAAGATCACAAAATCCAAACGGGTTTAGAATGCCTCTGGATTTGATCACTATCCTTGAGGAATTTTATGTCGCCTTGTCTCTAGGCTATACCGCAATCCTCACCAGATCACTGGGCCCTTACTAAGACACCACCCTTAGGCTTTACTGTGGATCACACCAAAACCAGTCAAGGGATTCCTAGGACTTTGGTAATGTTCCTAAGACCACCTCCGCCCGATATTCCGAAACCATCTGGAAATTCCAAAGCTCGAATTTGAGAACAAACCCATCACACCACAGCTATCCAGAAAAACGAAAGGCAAGCCTGAAAACCACTTTCAAAACCCAGAAAAACCATGCCATCACAACAAAAGAACCAAATACCAACATGCATATACCATGCATGTGAAAACTAGTTAGGAAATCATACATAGAAGATGTAACGTGAAAGTATTCCTGTCGAATCTACTTGATCCTACTCTTCCTTGCTTGATCTTTGATTTCCTTTGATTTCCTTGTCCTTTCTTTGTTTTCTTTTCCTTCCTTTTCTTGTTTGATCTCTTTCTCCTGTTGGTGTTATTCTCGTCTCTGAGTGTAATTCTAAAAATGAACTAACAAAAGGCTAACAAATGATACTCAAGTATTTTTCTCACTCATGCTTCTAATTTATTCAATTATCCATTATTTATTTTCAATTTCATCCGCACAAAAAACTGGTGACCTTTCACCTTCCTTTTCTCCTAATTTCCTTTATTTTCTTAAATGATTGTGCCGAAATACCTTTTTTCCTTTTTTAATGCCTTAGCCATTTCCTTTTCCGATTTCCCCTTAGCCATAAACACATCCAATGATGCCCACTAGGATAACTTTTCTCAACATTCAACTTAGAATAAGTGTCCCTTAAGCCTCATCTTATTTTTTCCTTTATTAACTTTTATTACATAAACTTTTAGCGTGAGCCTATTACACCCATATGGAAATGATTTCCACATAGATACCATTACTCTTGTAAAGTGTGTAATTTATAAAATACACAATAAAAAAACCCTACATTTTTCCTTTTGGGAGAAACTACATTATCTTCCAAACCCTAATCTCTCTTCCTTTATTGGGGATTTGAAAAAATGTCTAAAATCCACCTACCATAACAACCTCAAAAGATTTAATAGTAATAGACTTTTGTCACATCCCCAAATTATTCATAGAACAATTATTAAAATTAAGTATTGATTAGCAAGTATTAATTAGCCTCCATGAGTTAATTTTTTTTTTAAATAGTTATATCCTCAATCCTTCAATATCCTTTCTATTTTTTTATTCGTTCCATTAACTCGTTATCTACCATAGCTTGATTATTTGTGTGTTGTGATTATAATACGATATAACCATTACCTCTTATTCTCTTTTTACCTATTTAAGTTATTCTCACATTTTCTGTATATATATATATATATATATATATATATATATATATATATATATATATACTTAGTTTCTTTCTTTGCATTATGGTCTCGGTGATCCCTAATTTGATATCTAAACTAACTTTCGTGCGATGATACACATTTAAAACGTATATATATGTTCTTATCTTACATAGATTATACCTTTTACACTCTTATCTAACAAATTAAAAATAAACTTTACTCATAAAACGTGGGTCGATGATTCCTGTGGATGTTGCATAATACACCAACTAATTTATTTTAATATATATATACATACATCGTCCTCCCACCCTGTACAACATAAAATATATGACTTATTGCAAGGTCTTCGACGTTAAATGATTTTTTTTAATCACATGATAACATAGTAAATGGACGGCAATAATACCATATATTAAATTTAATAAATTTAATATATATTAAAAGTAAAAATAAAATAATTTATTTATTTTCATTCAAAACTTGTTAATTAAATTTATTTTGCAGATTCTATGTTGCAATGAGATATGTAAAAGATTGAACTTTGAAACACTCCGAGAAAAAATCAAAATATTAATCCATCAAAAACTTGTCAATGAAAAACTTTGCCAACAAAGAAATATGCGGAACTCCTAAACCGAAAAAAGGGCTATTATTACTTGATTATTATGTGATTTCATGTAACACAATATTATATTCAAGTTTCGAAATTTATAAAATGAAACTAACTAACACACTACTCTTTCTAGTTCTGACCATCATTGTCATTTGTTAAATCTTATCTTTAAAGCTTCAAGATAGACTTCAAGAAAGTAGACTTATTTGCAATTGTTGAACTTCAAGGTTTGCAAGGCTGCCAATGAATGATTAGAAACTATCAATATTTTGTTGAAACCTTTGCTACATCTCTACATCTCTATGGCTTGCAGTCCAGGCTCCTGACCTATGATGTATCACTTAGAAAATAAACAAATGGTACCTTCTCTACTCAAAATAGGTACCGGAAAGGTAAAAATCTGCTTAAAATAGGTACCTAAAAAGTAAAAAATTATTACAGTGAAACTCCCCAAAAAAAACTCCAGAGTACCCTTTAAAATTTCAGGCAATTTTGAAAAATTTCCTACAAACTCTTAGAAGCACAAGAACGTGAGATACGTGCGCGTGTAGCACATGCTCTCCAATGGTTGGGAACGGTACCCGTTACGTTTGACGAGGTTTTCGCATTCAACGTCTCTCTATTCTTCAAGTATATGGCAAAGCTTTCGTACCCTTGATTTTGTTACGGTACCCGTTACGTTTGACGAGGTTTTCGCATTCAACGTCTCTCTATTCTTCAAGTATATGGCAAAGCTTTCGTACCCTTGATTTTGTTACCAGGTTAAATTATGGTGAATGCACGACGTCCCCCTACACGATATTATTTATACTCTGCATACTCTTTTTACAGTTATGATAGCATGTACATGGCGTCACGGTCCGAAAATTATGCCAAAAAAATTATAAGCGCTATGGACCTCTTCCCTTTTTATTTAAACATATGGGATATTATGTATAAATTTCTCAATGGCCTTCCACGATTTCTTTCATGACTCATTCGCCCATTAAATGTATACTATTATTTCTTTTTAATTGCATAGCTGAAGTCGTGCGACATTTAGAGTCTAGGGAGGAATATATATATATATATATATATATAGATATATATATATATATATATATTATTCAATTTTTGTATATATGTATATGTTTATGTTTTCATGTAAACATTTTGCAAGTCCTTTTTGGAATTATTAAAATTCTCGGCCTCCAACTTTCCTTTCGAGGGTTTAACTCTAGGTCATTAGGAGTATTTATTTGTTTTAGAACTACCATACAAGGCTAGTGTTTGCAATTACTCGGCTAGTTTTTCTTGTATTACAGTGCATTGGAATTATTCATATTTCCTTAAGTGGAAATAAGGAATTTTCCGTGTCCTTTCCTCTGGGATATATACAATATTTCTCATTCGTGTTTAAACATTGATTATGTAGTTTTATTTAATTATGTTCGTGCTTTATAGAAACATTTTTTTTTTCCTTTCAAAAATGTAATATTTAGTAAAATACACCCTTTGTAACTATATGGGTATATCATTATATATTTATAGAAGTTATACTTGTTTATGTCTATATATATCTTTATTATGTTATGGAGTATAGGGACTCTTTGGTTACTTGTTATGGGAAAAGATTGTCAATTGTTTGTGTCCTAGTCTGTTAATGATAGTGATACACTATTCTTAGAGGTTCATGAGTTTAATTTAGGTATGACTCCAAGAATTTACTCTACTAATAATAATAGTCTTGAGTATGATTTTAACTCATAGAAGCTATAATAAAAACATTATTATTTAGGAAAAGTCTTTTTTCATTCAAATAGAGTTATATTACTTGTATTTATTTTTATTCTATTTTTTTTTTTTTTTTACCTTCACATGTATACATACATGAGTCTTCTAAGTTGGACCTTGTTCTTGTCTCATCTGTGTCTATAGCATAGATTTAGTCAACAAACATTCTTTTCTATTAACTTTCCGTGTTAGTTCTCTCTGAGCTCTCCCTCTCATTTTCATGTAAAAATATGAATAAATATAATGGTAATTTTTTGAGAATTTAGAATTTTTCATGGAAAAATATGAATAAATATAATGGTAATTTTTTGAGAATTTAGGCTTTTGTGATAATATTCAGAATTTTCTTTGGTAATAATCACATCCGAAAGAACACTACCGACGCGTTTCTAACCAACCGGTGTGGTTCATCATATGATTATTACCCATTTTTTTTTTAATATAATGGTAATTCTTTACCTCCATAACTCTTTTTTTGGAGTGGGTTTACGACTCTTTCTCTCGCACTGGTAAGGTTTACCAAAATACTATATTTATTTGCCACAATATTCTCCACGCGAAGGTCTTTCTCTCCCACCCTATAACTAAAAAGGGGTTTGTGTTCTCTATCAATTTTTCTCTTTTAGCTTGTCTCATCTTAGAGAATCTTAAGACAAAAAGTGACACTAAGTGCATTTTTTTTTTAAAAACCTATTTAAGAATAATTTCAACTGTTTTGTTTTTTTAGACAATTAAAGTTTAATCTTCTATCCTAAATTCTTATTCATTATCATTTTTATTTCTGAAAAATAAAACAATATTGCATCACATGTCTTTTACTTTTGTCATACTAGGGAAAAAATTTAAAAAAATCAGAAATTGTGGTGATCTGTTTTAGGTGGCGACCGAGGTGAACCCTACCCGCTCCACGATCGCTATTTGCTGAGGTGAACCCTAGGTGCTCAAAATCCCCAAATTATCGTTTCTGGTTTCTTACCGTGAGAACCATCGTCTCTCCCTCAAATCACGCCTCCAAATGCACGACTTTCGTAACCTTCCAGAACCTTCAGGTTAACTGTGTGGCCTAATAAATTACAATAATAAGTAGATCTATTGTATATAATTTAATTAATATCAAACAATAATATTAATATATAATATATCATAAGTATAATAATAATTCTATAAAAAACTATCATCTAGTACATGATGAAGAATTTCTTGTCACTTGTACAGGAAGGGGAGACGGTGAATTTTGTGTAATTCAGAGTTCGGTGCAACCACGTTGAGGGCATGAGTGGGAAAGGGATGGTTTTACCGAGATCTACTGCATGGACAAATGTCAATGAGGCTTCAAGCAGGTCACATAGGTGAGTTTCAGTAATGTTTACTAATTTCTGTGCACTGTTTTTTCTGAATGATATCCTCAGCAAAATCTTAAAGAATGAAAAACTGTAAGTCCAGCTGATTCGTAACTTCCTTTTATTTCTGTCATTGGAAAGATAGGTATTAAATATAGACATCTAGATTCTAGATATAGCACTAAAGGCCAGAAATATTAATGTACCTTTGAGCAGAATTTTTCTTACTGGGAAATATAGTTTTTCAGAAATTGGTAAAGAAAATGTAGGCTAGAAAGCTTTGCCTAATGAAAGCTGTTTCTCTTTCCAGCTTGATCACGATTGTCATTAGAGGTTCAAGGGGTGACGATACATACGCCATAACAAGCAATAATAATAAAAATCAATAATAAAAAAAGAAAACTAATAAAACATTGTATGGTTGAATGTCATTATGAAAATAAAGAAATATTATTAACTAATATTGTTTATATTAACATATATATATTTTAATATAATAATAATAATAATAATACTAATAATTCAATTTTAAGGTTATGATAAGGGACCCATCTCTTAGCAACTATTTGACTATCCATCTTTGGTTTTGAACCTGTGACCTCTTAGGAAGAAAGACATGTTCTTAACCATTAGACCCACTCAAGTTGTATTATAATATATATGTTTATTATATGTGTGTTTTACTTTTTATTAATATATATAGTTTTTTATAGTTAAATTTATTAAAATATCTTCTTAATATAATAATAACTCACCTTAAATTGTAAATATAGAGAAAAAATTATAAATCATGAAAATGGAAATAATGAAAAAAGGAAAAAGTAATAAAAATAAGAAAATTAAATAAAAAATAAATAAAATAAAAATGAAAATTAGTAACTATCACAAATGGAAGTTACTAAACAACCTATAATAACACCTGAACTAATCACCATACAAATAAATAAATTTAAATAATGATAAAAAAATAAAATCCTAATGTTAAATTATTCAACTAATGTTAAGTTATGAATAAGAAACATGAATTTTTGAATAATGAATAAAAAAAATGATAACTATAATACTTAACTAATTATTAACCATAATAATTATTTAACTTAAATGTACAAAATCCAATATCTATAATAATTATTAAACTTAAATATACAAAATCCAAATGTGATAGATCTATGCAACGTGAAAGGCCGCCATCACATTGAGTTGATGAAGAAGTTTATTTCACTAGCACATTCACATCCAATATTCATAACTAGCAATTGCACTAGATGTTGTAAAGGAAATGCCATAAGGCATAAATTCTAGAAGCATCTTGACATACAAAAAAATTATTGAAGATAAAAATTAGTAAATATCTAAAGTAATGATTCATTTAGCAATGGAGAAACTCTTGGAGGTCCTTGTCACCCAACAGAAATTATTTAATCCTCACCACATCCAAAATCGTCACTTAAGAAACCATTATAGCAAAAATCATCTCAAACATTGTTGGACCATACCTTTTCAAATATATTTGAAAATCATATTTTGTTTTTTTTAAGCATAACCATACCAAATAGAAAAACTGCTTGAGAACACTAAATTAGTGTCATATGATTTGTAACAATATGAATACATCTTTAATTTAAAATATAAAATTAATAATTTCAATTATAAATTTGTAGAAATTCTTTCGGTAGTAATCACATGCAAAAGAACGAGGTCGACGCGTTTCGAACCAACCAGTGTGGTTCATCATCACATAGTCCTGATGATGAACCACCAACGTGGTCAACGTCATACCTAAATTCCATGTGATTACTACCGAAAGAATTTCTACAAATTTATATTATGGATCACGGAAGCTTAGATTCCAAAAATTTCAATTATATTTTTTTTATTTTATATATCTTCCATTTATAACATAAAAATGAATAATCTCAAACACATTTTCAATTTATAGACCATCTAACCATCTCATAAAATTAATAATGAATAGGTTTGCTTCGTGCCCCCTCTCTTTCGAATACATACAGAAAATCATAAAAGTCGATAAGATTTTCGGAAAATCGGCGAATTTTCTAAATCCATGTTATAACTATCAAAGTTTAATATTTTGGGTGTCCTACAGGTTTTTGATGGTGCTGAATCCATTTCCAATGTCAAAATCAAGATTCAAACACTGTTTCTGCAAGATTTTTTAAATTTTTTTGGCCCGGATTCCGGCCAATTTTGACGGTCCCGGCAATTCCTCCGGCTCGTTAGACGACTCCATAGGTTTATCGAGCCATATAGATAAAGCTAAATATCAACCGACAAATGAAATGCTGCAATGCTCGTAAGTGGTTAGTTAACATTGCTATAAAGCCCATGAAAGCGCATCGTGACAACAAAATCTGCGTTATGTTTGGAGCATACTTATCCTACATTAAACTTTATTCTTATCATTACGAGTTGGCACCTGCAACAACAGTTACCAGAAATTCCCATGGGCCACACCACATTCAGTTTGTTGGATCAACGAAATAATTGTGTGGAGTTGCAACATCTACTAAACAAACAATACATAATACATATCTATAGACAAGTAAGATGAAACAAGATTTTGTTTTGTTGAAAAGATACCGGCGGTAACCATTATCCTTTTACACAGGAATATTCTTGACCAAAACAGGCACTACACAATGTAAATTACAAGATCCGGGAGGCCTGGGCTTGAACAGATGGACAACGATGAACGACAATCCCAGGTCAGGTTGTGTTGGGCACGTAGCCAAATGACAGTGGTCATCTACTGCTTCTCCTCACCAATTCAAACTCCTCGCATTCATCTGCAACACAAAATAACACAACATTCCCATGAATGCAACTCGAACATCCATTGCAACCGCAAATGGGCTTCTAAGAGACGCAGCCTAGCTACTAAAACCATTGCGTCAAAGGCTAGTGCATCGAATTCCAGCGTTTACAACATCGTAGGAAGCCCTTTTCCAACTAACAAGATCTGTTTCTCCAGCTGCATTTAAAAAGCTACCGAGCAGCATTTAAAAAGATACCTTAAGCAGTATAACTATATAAACAAAACATGAATTCATTCAGTCCTGATTAGTTGGGTGCATGAAATAAATCCTGCAACTTATTCTTGAAGAGATAATATTCATCCTTGAGTTGCTGCACACTGAAAACACCTCCGAGTAGACACAACATGAGCGCATCAGGAATCCTAATTATAAGCTGAGGCGTCAACATTCCCAGCCCTCTCAAATATTTGGAAACCAATGACTTTCATCACACCGATTCCTTGATTTCTTGATAACTCACTGTCAGAGTTGAGAACCATGAGGTCGAACAACCATGTTCCCATTTTCATTCAATAAAAAGTATGGAGCTACCCACCCTTTGAATCTTTAAAGGGCGGAAGAATGGGTAATGGACCAGGAGACAGGTGCAGCAGCAACGGCTACACCGCCACCATTGGAAACGAAGGGGCTGGAAAAAATAGGAACCAAGGAACAGGAAGAGAGCCCTCCTAGGGCAAGCCATATCTACCAGGTGATTATGAAGGGGAGAATTCACAACCATAATTAGCAAGCCCGCATTTTTATTCTCTCACGATTCACAGCCATTCGGGCCGTTATTATAACGAAGTTTCACCGGAGCGTTAAGTGTAATCGACTTTGATGATCAACGGTCGAAATGTTTTTGATCGTTTAACACATCAAATTAGCGGCACAAAATAGTACACACAAGCTTATAGGAAAGTTGTTTTCATATAAAGACATCTTACGATGTAATAAACATGGGTTACATCAAATCTATGCCTTTCGGTTCATCAAATGTGCATGTCATGATTAAATCCCTAGCATTCCTCAACCTGATTTTTCATTTTTATAATAATTTAATTTTGTTTTATTTTTTTATATTTCTATTTAATTTAATTATTATTAATTATTATAACATTTATAACTTTCTATTGCGTATTTTTTTCTTTTTAATTTAATATTATTAAATAATAATTTTATTTATATTTATATTTTTATAAAGCTTCTTTTATATACTAATAATCTTGTTTTGATTTCTAAATCGCTCTATGGATTGTTGATGCACTTATATGCTCTTGAGAAATTTTGTAGAGCACTGAGAATGCAAGTCAATATTAACAAGACCAAGATAATGATTTTCTCTAATAAAAAGAGGCAAAGTCAACATACATTCTTCTTTGCAGGGAACACTCTTGAAGAAGTAAATGAATACAAATACCTCGGGATCAATTTGAACAACAAACTTAATTGGGAGGACTGCAGAAAGAAAAATATCTTAGGAGGGTGGAAAGCAATGTATGCTCTTCAAAACAGATATGGGATTGGAAAATGATTAAAGTGATTTTTGGACTCCTAGTTTGTCTAGTGATGCTATATGGGTGTGAATTATGGGCTAGCAACACCCGTATCTCAAAATGGAAGCAAATTGAGAAAATCCAAAAACATTTGATCATGAGCAAGTTCAAAATAAAAAGTTTGGTACCTTATGAGATAATGTTGAGTGAAACAGGAGCAATTCCCATCGAAGCAATTGCTATGGTGCAACTCATAATAGATCTAGAAAGAATTGAGCAAATGGGAGTAGGTAGATGGCCTAATGTTAGGAAGGCATGACTGAAATAAAGAAAACATGGATGAGACAAAACTACACATGGATGCAAAAATGGAATATATACCTCAATGCTTTTCCCACAAATAGAAAAGAGCTAAAGAATTTTTTTATGGATATGTTTTGTAAACATATATGGGGAAAAGAGTTGGGTAGAAAGAAGAAGTACTACATCTAATAATTCAACCTTATGTATGATATCCAACAAAAAGAGTACATTGGAGCTACCATTCCGTGGAGAGCAAAGGTTCTTATTTCTCAATTAAGAACCAACTCGCATCATCTTCAGTGTGAAACAGGACGGTGGAAAAGGCCTAAAGAATCTTGGGAAGAACGAGTGTGTACATTTTACATTTTTCACGTCTGGAGCATTGGAATTAGAAAAACATTTCATTTTGGAATGTGATCGGTTTCTTGGCATTGTCTTTTCAGCGATGAGATAGTTGGAAGGTTGGGCGAGTTCATCATCAATTTCAACAAGAAGATGACTGAAATGGAAAAGGCCAAAAACAGAGAACTCATAGTCCCATAGACTATTTTTAGTCTCGTGGACATTAAAACTTCATTCATTCATTCATATATAAAGGGTATTCATAAAGGAGGAGTTGTCTACAGACGCAACAAAATAGCCCTAAAAGCCCATAAAATAACCCATAAATTCAGGTAAGATTATGAAATTTTTTTTGCAAAGATTTTTGAAAATCTGGGTTACAATAATTAAACTTCAGTATTTTGGGTGCCCTAAGGGTTTTTGATAGTGCTGAATCCATTTCCAACATAAAAAATGCAATTCAAACACTCCAACACTTCTTTATGGATTTGTCTACGGACGCAACAGAATAGCCCAGATGACAGTTTTTTGTCGAAATCCACTAAAAAAAAGTTCAAAACATATCATAGTTAGAGTACTTATAAATATTTTTATTTCTTTAATACATTTATTCTAATTAATGTCTATATTTCATTTTTTATTTTAATTTTTCAATTATTTCTTTTATTTGTGTTTTTTTTTATGTTTCACTGAGTCTCTTCCCTAGTTATTGATCTTGACTTTGTTTTGGATATTTTATTTTAATATTTTAATTTATTTATAATTGGTAATCTTGATTCACTGCCCTCTATTTAGTAGTTAATTCCTACCTCATTTATTTCTTTGTTTCTTTATTATTTAATTTTTACCCTTCGGTTGGTCCCTTTTATTTTCTTTTAGTTATTTTTAATCTTTCTTATTTTATTTATGTTTTATAAGTTATTATAATATTGTTGTTTAAATATTTTAATTCATTAATGTTTTATGATTTATTATAATATTGTTTATTAATAAATAATCTTTCTTTAAATAATGTTTTATGATTTATTATAATATTTTTTTATTAATAAATAATTTTTTTTATTGTACTTGTCGTTGGCAAGTTTCTTGTGATGTAGACATTAATTCTTATTTCAACAAAAAAAAATTTACAATTCTCTATAGTTAAATTTTAACATTTATTAACATTTATTTATTTTATTTATTTATCTAATTTCTTATTGGCTAATATTTCCAACATGTTATTGCAAAATACTTTGCAATTCGTGCCCTTTCTACCGCCGTTGTACAAGGCTGACTCCGCCGACGGTTGTACGAGTCTATTCTTATGCAGGATCTGGCAATGTGCCAGCGACTGGTGGCTACGCCGGGCTGATAGGTTTTGTGAGCACAGATCTCCAAACCTTAAGGTTGGTGATGTGCCGACAACTTCCTTGTGATTAATTAAATTTAGTTCACGCAACTTTAGATTGAAGCTAATCATTAGATTTTCAGCGTGGTTTCATGAAATGTACTACAGAATTTCATATAAAGATACTCAAAAGCCTTTGAATAGGTATGTACATGCAATTTATTTTATTTGTTGGTTATGGGTTATCAGAAGTCAAGATTGATGTGATTATTGTACGTCATAACATCCTATCCATGACCAAGAAAGAATTCACAACCTACGAAGGAATTATCTCCTTTCCATGTCTTTTTATGGTTTCAAAATTTATCTAAAACCACGAAAGTTTCTGCCATTAACGTAAACCCGTACACAATAACTGCCCACATTAATATATTTTTATTGCTAGTAGCGTTAACCTAACATCGGCCCATACACAATATCTGGCAGCAAAATCCTGCTATTATTAATAGCATTAACGCTACATAATATGAAAAAGTTGATAGTGCACATTGAGTGTTCCTGAACTTTTTAAACTAGTTGTTCATAATGGCAGAATTACTAATTCAGCAAGGCAACCAATATTTTAGCTGCTATTCGCCCATTAATGCCCTTAAGAGTACTACTGGGCATACCATGGCATGGACATGGGCATCGATCAAGAAGAGTGGATAGTTTCCGAGGTCTAACAATGAACAGGGTCTGACAACGAACAGGACACGGTAAAAAATCAATTCTGACAACGAACAGGAAACGACAGCGCGGCAAATTCCGTCAATTTGAAATTTGAAATTTGAATTTATCTGCATTCACACAAACCATTGCAATGTATCTGCATTTTTTATCCCAAATTCATTCACTGCGAATATCGCAGGCGATGCATTGCAACCAGTCTGGTGCAGCGTGTGTACATCTGGAACGCGAGAAGGACCGCAGGTTCGACAGCTATGTTGGTGGGGGTTTTGCAAATTTGATGATATTCACACTGATTCATTCATTCATGTTATTCAAATGCAGTTCAGATTCAAATCGCAGGCGATGCATTGCAACCAGTCTGGTACAGCGTGTGTACATCTGGAACGCGAGCAGGACCGCAGGTTCGGCAGCTATGCTCGTGGGGGTTTTCCAACTTCAAGCTTCTTCAACCACTCGTAGAATTAGCTGAGGGTGGCTGCATTTTCGACGCAGTGTACAAAAGGAGCAAGAAGATGGCGGGCTTCCAGTTCCACCCGCAAGGTGTGCCAAGATCATGGTGGCCTTTAGAGGAACGATTACCTAATGTGCGCAAAGGTGGGCGTTATTGATTCGTGGATGACTGAGCTTTAAAGCATGCAGGAGAGGAATTCAAGTAGCAGTAGCTCATCAAGTTAACTTTTCTAATAGGTGACGACTTCATTTAGACAAGTTTGTCCTCTTCTGAGCAGCTCTGTCCAGCGGCTTCCCGATGCGCCTTTTTCTCAAAATAGAGATCTACTTCCTTTCGATTCAATTGTCATAGAAGGAGAAACACGGGTATATATATATATATATATATATATATATATTACATATTACATATATCCCTGATTTTGTCTTGGCTGCTATTTCATCTAATCACGTTTATATTCTGCAGGAACAACAAATATTCTGGCTGGAGAGATCTATAGCTAAAATAGGCTACATGTTGTCTGCAAGAACATTATGGATTCCTTGGGGTAATGACAATCGCTATTGGCGATGGGTTTCTGTAGAGAATTCCATGTTGGTTTTGCTTCTCTTATCAATTTTCTTATTTCAGAAATGGGGTTTTTGTGATTTGGATTTAAATTGTGTTGGTTTTTTTTTCAATATCGATGACATTGATATTATAAACTCCACCTTATTGTTATTATTTTATTATTTTCGAAATCACTTGTTCAACCCAACTCTGCGAAAAAATTCATTTAGAGGAAACCCTCAAACCGATGATATATGTTGTCGTTATTGATTGTGAGTTCAAATTCGAGGAAGTTGCGGAGCTATTAAATGTTTGCTGGATGGAGGCCCGCAATGGGTTTGACTGCAGGAAATTGTCTGCAAATACAGAGTACAGGGTGTTGTTTTTGATTAAATTTGGAGAGAGACCCCATGGGTGGAATGCGCTGCCGATTAAATTTTCGATTAAAACGCCAGACGGAGAAGAAATGGAAACCGAGCATATTTTAGCAGCGATAGGGTTGCCCATAAATAGTGACGGATGGATGGAAGTGGTTGCAGGGGAATTCATTGTGAAAACAGCATATGAAGATTCTTCTATCATCGAATTCTGTATGAAAGAAGTGCAGTCGAACTTCTGGAAAAGAGGTCTCCTCATTCAGGGAGTTAAGATTGAACCCAAGTACACTTAAACTAAAATTAAAATAAGATATTGGTTATGTTTTGGAACATGCTATGTGGAGAGGTTGTGGATTGTTCCGTTTTCTTGTTTTGTTACCAGAGGTTTCGACAATAAAATGTAGAATGCACTTTGTTGTTTTGTTATTAGAGGTTTCGACAATAATTTTTGTTGTTAACATGCTATGTGGAGAGGCTGTGGATTGTTCCGTTTTCTTGTTTTGTTACCAGAGGTCTCGAAAATAAAATGTAGAATGCACTTTGTTGTTTTGGTAGTAGAGGTTTCAACAATAATTTTTGTTGTTTAAAATGCATTGTGATTGCATGTTTTTTTCTTGTTTAAAATGAAATTTTAAATGGATAAATAAATTCAGTGATTTGAAATTATACAAAATCATACTGATTATGCCAAATAAATTTAATAAAAAAAATTTATAAAAACAGTTAAACTATAAACATCTCTAAATTGCATAACAACAGTTCGAGGCAACACCAAAAAGAAACTTCGAGAAATTAATCTTTGTCATTATTACCAACGTTTATGGCACATTTCATAGTGGCTGTAATGCATGTCCACAAGCTGTATCGGCCACAACAGCATAGAAAGCACAATAATGAAGGAAAACATAACTGTTTGACTCAAGATATAGCTCAATTGATTTTAAAAACTTGCAATGACAATTTAAAACATCTTTCCTTCACTTTGAGTCATCAGATTATTCAGTGAAAACTCATTTAATACATGATCATATATGCATGAATTTTTGGCATGATTGTCAATCTAGGTTTTATGAACATACTCTAAAGGTCATCAATATGGAAAAGAAAAAGTAATAGGTTTAATGCTTATATATTATTGATGGTATGATATGGAGTAAAGAAAGATGATATATGTGATATTGACATTTCAAACGTGGCTCAAGGTTTAAGTGTATAATAAGGGTATTCAAGGTTTAAGTGCATAATAGGGTTAATTTATTATGGAGTTTTAAGATTAGATGCAGATTTATTATGGAGTTTTAAGATTAGATGCATATATTCATATGGTGTAATTTTATGTTAACTTTGAACTTATAACATTTTAGTTGAGGTTGTTGTTATGTGCATTATTTAGTTTGATTAAAGGTTATGTATGAGAATGTGGTAAGTTTATTAAATATATGTTGTAAAGGGTGACAATACTAAGTAATATGCATGGAGGTTGATATATGTGTTGCATAGTGATGAATGCTCTCCATTTATGGAAAAAAGTAGATCTCGAAAGATGTTAATCTTGATGCAAGTAATTTGTAATTTTCACAAGAGATAAAACTCATAACAAAGCTCAAAAATACCGTTTCTCTTGAGTAGTAAACTCGTGATGAATTTTGATGGAAACTTGAGAGCTTCTCACTAAATGGAGAAGTGGCATAAAGAATTGAGTTGGTGTGGAACAACAACACGGGGTAAAGAAGAGTCTCGGGCATCCACGTGGTAAAGAAGAATCTTGGGCATCAAGTTATGCAACCTAGAAGAGTCTTGGGCATCCACGTGGTAAAGAAGAATCTTGGGCATCAAGTTATGCAACCTAGAGGAGTCTTGGGCATCCACGTGGTAAAGAAGAATGTTGGGCATCATAGTAACGTTATGGAACCTATTGCTACTATAGATAGAGGACATAGTCTTTGTACACGCTTGTTAATGACTAAATGTTCTTCGATGACTAAATGTTCTTCGATGGCTTTGTTTGAGTTTTATTCACTTCACGATTATCTTGTCATGTACCTCCTAGCTCAAGAATTGAATATAGCTTGCATGTTGAATACAATTACAAATTTGATAAGTTTGGAAATATACAAAGATTGTATTTTCTTCTTGTTCTCAAAATGTTGCTCATTGTGTTTCTAAAGTTCACTCTCGACTAAAAGACATAGTGAGTTAATGTCCCAGGCTGATATGCATTGTATAATTTATTTATGTGTCATATTCTTTTACATGTATTAAGAATATACAAAGATTAAAATCATTTCCTAAGACTAAATATCTTTGTCAAAAGAAAACAAGAGAAATGGGTTTCTACCATTGGTGCAATCCGATAGTAATTTGCTTTTTTTTTCCTCCACATATAAACAAAGTATATGTTATTGTCGTCTCTTCCCTCTACATGTTACAATGTATTACATACCCATGTATTTGAAAAGACTCGCACTTATGAGATAACATTGTTAATATTTCTCACGAAAATAGAAATGAAATAAAGGTGGGCTCTTGAACATAGTAAAAGAAAAGAATGTTGCATGTATGGAAAACACTTTGTTAAGATTTTGCATTTCTTTTCCCCTTTCACTTGTTTCATCACTTGAGATTGCATAGCCATTTAGATAAGTGAAACCATTTTGTTGTTAATGTATTTTTTTTCCAAACCATGTCTCTACTTTGTTTTATGAGTGAAATGAAAACACTAACCTTGTTTTAAAAAGGAAAATTCTTAACAATTGGGTATTATATCAATATAGTTCCTTTAAATATTATTTTCCACTTTTTTTCAACATCAATCATAAGGCATTTTAAGCATGCATATGTGATAAATTGCTCTTTATTGAGTTATATTTGCATGTCATACTTAGAGAAAGTTTTTTTTTATTTACAACTTGAGTGGGCCTAATGGTTAAGACTATGTGCTTCCTTGTTAGAGGTCATGGCTTGAAATCTAGAGGGGGGTAGAGTATGTACATATTTGTAGAATTTAGTATATTTGCATGTAATTTTTCTTTATAGACAACTTGAGTGGACCTAATAGTTAATCTCATATGCTTCCTCGCAAGATTTCATAAGTACAAACCTAGAGGGGGTTAGAGTATGTACATCTCTATATCCATTAGTAGGAAAATCATTGTATGGAAGAAGGTCCCTTGTACCATAAGAAAAGGGTTTTCATACACCAATTTCATGTCCTACATGGCTGTGACTTTAAAATACTAATAATAATAATAATATAAGTGATTCAGACTTATGAAGGAACACAATAAAATATAGAAATAAACATAAACGCATAGATGCAGTAGAAATATAAGTTCATTTCATTAATATCAAATGATTGAAATATGCTTACACAAATAAGTGAAATAAACTAGCTAGGGCACTATTAGCTTATCTCTGAGAATAGATGTGGTGGCTACAGGACTCTGAACTATGGTACAATGAGGATTGAAGACCTATTTATTATTGAGAAAAAATGGAAAACCCTAAACATCCAAAAACCTAACCTTAGGAAATGAAACGCCAAAAATATGGGCCTCGTTTCGGTAAATTGGTACATCAACTTCTCGGGGACGTAACTTTGGCATACGATCACTGTTTGACACACACAATATCTCGTTAGAAATATTTATCCGAGGACTACAAATTTTGAGTGAGAAACATTAATCTAATACCCTTGTTTCTCCCATTTTCCCCAAAAATACGCCGTTTAGGGCCTCAAAACGACACCGGAAGTTTAAGAGCCAAAAAACCACTAAAAATAATAAATTGTGCTACATTTAAGGAAACTGAAAAAAAATGAAAGAAGCAATGGTGGGGGTCCAAGTGGAAGATGCGGGTGGCCACCAATATCCACCTGGATCATTCCTCTCCCCTTAGGAATCAATGGTCCCCATTACGTTGAGTTCTTCCATGAGATGAGGAAAAATCTGCTGAACTTGGTCCTTGGTGAGATACTTGCCTTGGTGAAAGAATTGGCCTGCTTTGACAACTCAATATAGTTGGATCCTTTGTTGTCGAGTGTTCTTGATCTATGTATCTGTTAGCCCCCTATAAATTTTTGACAAGCAAATAGGGGGCTAAATGTTTTTGAGCCTTCAAGGAATGCATTTCCTCTGAAACAAATCATCCTTGAAGCCTCCTTGTGCCTTCTGTCCTGTTAGGGTCCCGTGATTTGGCCGATTGGCGAGCCAAATGACGATGTAACATCAAACCAAGCTTTGGAGCCCAAGGACCTAGCCTTCCTAGACTCAGAGAGGGCTCTCTCTATTATATGCAAAAGATATCGGTGTGTTTGCTTTCAATTTACGATATTAGGCTAGTTATGTGTCTTTTTTATTTTGGTTTTTTAAGTTTGTGAGGGATGAAACTGATCAAATACATAAACTGGATAACCAGATGTAGATAAATTGGGCTATGGGGTCAAACAGGTCAAGGAAGCTATGAGGTGATGATGTAAAGCTGCTGTAAGGCCGATTTGATTCACGGTAGAAGGGATCTTTGGGCAAAATGGATTGAATGGACAACAAGTTGGTGAAAGACAAGGGATTTCAAGTGTAACTAGTTAATAGCAGACAATAAACATGTAATAGCAAGCCATTAATCATGCTAAGTATAACTATAAGCTAATTAATACATAGAAATCAAACATTCCAACCATACATAGAGGTATAAGACCCTCTAACTTCGGGAAATGGCTATCAGACTTTGGGGAAAACACATAAGACAAACTAACAACTCATAAACTACGCTGGAACACCTAAACATAGTCTCTAAGTCATTGGGCACTTTGACAAACAAGCTTTCATAGTTTTAGGCAAAGGGCTAGATTGGGACTAGGCCTCCTTGGTTCAACAAGATGATCAACTAATCAGTCAAAGAGAAATTTTTATGGACAGAACTATGGACAGCTTATAGGTAGGCAGGGCACACCATACATCCTACTCAACATGCATAGAACTTGTAAATAAAACTAGCAAACATTATCCTTAGGTTACTAAAGAGCAGTTAAGAATTATTTAGCATAACAAAGAAAGAAGAAAACATCAAGCTATGAAGATTCAGGAATTTTGAGGTGCCTCCATGGGCATATCTCAAAACTAATCTCTACTGATCTATAGCAGCAAGAAGCATGTATTATGGATGAAAACTAGAAGACAAAAACATAGCAAGAAAAACTATACCATTCTACCATGTCATGGAATCCATCACCAATCCTTCATCATTCCTCAAAAGCATCCAAGAGGCAGTCCAAAAATCATAACACAAATGTATTCTTCAAAGCTCATATGACCAATGTATTAATTCTTCTCTCAAGTTCAGCCTCTGATTTACAATGAGAACCATGGAATAAATAGGCTTGAGGAAGGAAAACCTCATGGAGCAACTAGCTATCCCATTGGCCAAGTCAAAATATCTAAACTTGTCCTTGAGGCTTTGCAAAGCCCAAGGCACAAATATCCCATAAAATATCTAAAAAACTGCTAAAAACGGAAATTATATTGACTTTACATGATTTCCCAATGATAAAAATAGCTTAACGCACATTTGGGAAAAGCAGATTTTTGGAGTTCAAAAATTACAAAAATACTTCATATTTATGCCTGAAAAATGTCCCCTGACTTGCTGGATGCAAATGGCAGCCTTCCCGATGTCGAAATGGGGCTCATGAGGGCTTGCTGGAAAGCTCTCTGTGTCTACTTTCCGGCGCAACTGAAACCAACTCAATCTAAGGTACGAAAGTCATCCAAAACTGTACCTGTGTGAAAAAACCCAGAAAATAGCAGACTGCTGATATGGCGGGCAGAACGTGCAAAATGAGGGTGTTTTTCGCCAATTTGAGGGGGCGAATGATCTCCAAATGCCCTGAAAATCGCTGGAGACCTGCTCATAGAATTATAGCATCTATCGGTGTCATCCTCCTCCCTTGAAAATTCCTCAAACTGAAATGGCGAAATTATGAGTTTTCGACCAAAAACCCAAAAAATGCCAAAAAACAAAAAGTTGTCGAAAAAGGCCCAAAATTGGCATGCATGACCCTCAAGGGTCCATAGCAACATGCTCCAAAGCTGAGGCCAAAATATCAAGGGCTGATATGCTTTTCCCTTCTTTCCGTGCTAGGCGCTTCCCCTTTACCTTCTTCAATTTCTCTTGTGCTACCTTTAGTTTGCGCCGGGCAAACTGATTCAGCTTTTGGAAGTGGTGTGTCCTCTTCCTCTGCAGCTCTAAATCTCTATTCGCCCTTTCAAGCTTCATTTCCAAATGCTTGTTAGCTCTTTCAAGCCATGCTTCTTTGTTTTCCTCAATTTCCTGCTCAAGGAGTGCAGTGAGAGGAAAGGCTTGGAGCTGGGCTTTCTCTTCTGCTCTCTGCTTTTCCAAGGCTTTTCTAAGCCCGATGGTCCTAGGCCTCTTCCCCCTAGGCTGGTCTTCCTCCTCTTCATCATCAAACTCACCAATGAGCTCTTCAATTCTTGCTTGCGCCTTTTCTGCCTCTTTCTTATACTTAATCGCCCGTGCCTCATGAACAGCTGTGTGCACATTCATTTGTTTGTTTTCAATCTCCAAGAAATGATTGAAATTCCTTTCCCTTTGAAGATCTTGCTCTAATGCCTCAATTTTCCCTTCCTTATGGATTAAGAGATTTTCAAGAAGGCGGGCCTCATTGTCACTATCATCGCTTTGGATAGGGATAATAGCTAATTCACCTCCATGCTTTGTATTTTCCCCAACTTTGCTTTTGCCTTTGAAAGCCAATCTGGCGCTTTTCCTCCTTGGCATGCTAGAAGGTGTCTTTTTGGGAAATTTCCTCTTGATAGGAACAATCTTTGTCACTATTAAGGTGGCAGCCTTAGCTTGCTGTTCTTCATCAATGTCTTGTCCAATTTGTGGCTCAAGAGGTGTTTCAATTTCCTGCCCAACTTGCTGTTCTTCATCTTGCACTTGCTGTTGTTCCTCATCATCTAACTGTTGTTCATCAATGATCTGCTGCCCTTCACTTTCTGTTTGCTGTTGTCCCTCATCATGGACCTGCTGTCCTTCATCATCTATCTGCTGCTGTTGTTCACTGCCCTCTCCTTCCTCCTGTTGACTTGGCTGTCCCTCAACATCCAACTGTTGCTGTCCCTCATCCTCTATCTGCTGTTGTTGTTCACTGCCCTCTCCTTCCTCCTGTTGACTTGGCTGTCCAGTAGTCATTATGAGTCTTCTAGGTGTAGGCCTACTAGACAAAGGCACTAGGCGATGGACATGCTGAGTAGGCGAAATATGGGCAGGAGGAACAGTGGCAAAATCTGGATGGCTGATGAATAAATCCCATGAAACCTCTTTCTTCTCTAGCTGGTATAGGAAGATAATCTTGATCAAAGAATGATGAAAAAGAGAAGGGATTTGTTGAGGTGGGGCTTTCTTTTGGACAGTGGATGCCATTTTCTCTATGCTCTTGGACAAAAAGTAAGGGAGGTTCAGTTGCCTACTTCTAGTAAAATGCATCAATAAACGGACATGGTAGGCATAAATTCGATTAAACCTCCCTTCACAAGTGAAATATTTCATTATGGCTTTCATCAGTGAAGCATAGCTGTCAAGGAGATATGAAAAAGGGAAAATAGTAGTGACAGCCTCCCTATGTTCAGGCTTGATGAAAGGTTTGTAATCCTCTAAGTCAAGATGAGCTTGTTTAAACCATTTTTCGCCATGATACGGGATCTTGGTGGCCTTGGACACATACCTTGGAGAAATTTTGAAATCAAGGTCCGCCACTTGGAAGTGTTTTTCTTTGAATCTCAGGGCGCACAAGTGTGTTAATGGCGAAAAACTCTTGACTTCTTCTATCTTCTGGAAGAAATCAAGGCAGCCTACTTCATGGAAGTTGAAAAGTACAGATGGATGAGCATTAATCTCTTCTATAGAGATGGCCTCATATCTTTTATGTGTACCGCTCCTGTGGTCTTTCCTTGGAGGCATTTTGACCTGAATAAGCTTTGGAAGAGGCGCACTGCCTTCACTGTGTTAAAATGCTCTGTTGGAGTCAAACTGTGTCAATATGCTGCTTGGACAGATAAACAATGTGGTTTGGATGGATTGCAACAATGTTTCTTTGAATACACAACCTCTGCTCTCCTTAAAACCGGCCTTTCACCTTTGGATGTACCTCAGCCAGGCAAAATTCTCAATAGGGTACCATCTGTAAATATGAGACAAACTGCTGTGTAGATTTCCTGTATACAGTGTTAAGAAATCATTCTTCTTGTGAGTTTGTTAGAGGCCAATCAACATACTTGTATTTGTGTCTCCAAGACAAAACTCAAATATTAAAACCCTGCTCTTCAGAAAGTGGCCCTACTCACCCTTAGAATATCTCTGTCAACATATTTCTATAGAAGAGACCATACAGTGAAAGAAAAAGGAGACTTAGGTTAGGTGAATTATCAGTGCACAGTGTTTAGGAAAAACACCCTTTGCTTGTGAATTTAAGAGATCAACACCACATTTATATCTCTGTCTCCAATGTTAAATTCAACCATCAAAAAATCTTGCCCTTCAGAAAGTGTCCTGTTCACCTTTAGAATATCTTTGTCAACAGATTCTTAGTAGGAAATGACACAGTGAAAAGAAGGGCAGACTGCTTTTTGGGAGAAGTTGCTATGAGAAGTGCTAAAACCACCCTATTCTGTGAAAGTTTAGATGTCAACCAATACACCTGTATCTCCTTTCCATAGTAAATTTTGAAATCATTAAAAACTCTGCCCTGTATAAGTGTGCCAACCTTGAACTAACTTGTATATGGGAAATCAACCCTTAGTGCTATTTAAGCAGTCACTGTAACAATCCTGAGCAAAGATGACAGAGTTTGAAAGGCTCTGAAGTTTGCAGGCAGAGGTTGTGTGAGTTTTATCCCTTCAAAACAATCAATGGCTCTTTATAAATTAACCCCCTCTTTAGAGGTTTCCTTGGAGGTTGCAGTCAAAGATCTTGCATCAACAAACTCTCTTTAAGCCAAACACTGTTTCTTTGTAAGAAAAACCTCTGACCTTTGATGCTTGTGAAAGTATAGGATCCCTGATCCTTTTAAAGTGAAAACATCCTGTTCTTAGTTTCAAAACCTTTTATCTCCTGAAGATGCTTTTGAATGACACAGCTATCATTTTATTATAGCTTTACACCTCAAAATCTCACGCAGCAAACACTATTTCTTCAGCTATGGTGACGAGGTTTTGAAATTTTTTAATGTGGAGTGGTGAAAATTTGTAGCAGTTTAACAGTGAATAAACTTGTTTCAAACCTCATTTTGGCTCCAAATACCCTCGGACAGTCACAAATTTTAGGGGCAAAGGGTGTAAATACCTCAAAACATGAAGCACAATTCTTGTTGGGCGCTGGAGGTGGCTCTGTAGTTCTTTAGGCCTGTGCGGCACTCCTCAGAGAAAGAGCGGCGCGCATTTTTCCTCCGGGTGGCACTGTCGGGTCGGGCTGTCGGGCTGTGTACAGGCGCGTCGCTTGTTTGTACAGGCGCATCGTGCCAACACTGACCGCCTTTGTAAAATCGCCCCCAAGCGCGTCGCGCGGGTTTCCAGGCGCGTCACTCGGCCAATAAACAGTGCAAATTACTAAAAATTGACCCGAAACCTTGTTTTGATGCAGTGAACACCTTGATCCCCGTTTTGAAAATGAAAACTTCTTCTTCGATTGACTCTTATGTCGTTTCAAAACAAATCTCCAATGGTCACTTCCTTTTTAAATGTAAAGTGGAATTTTGGTTTGGCTTTTTTGCGAAGTTTTCACAGTCTTTTGATCCTTTTAACAACACCTTGGTGTATTTGCGAAACTGAACTCATAATCTGTGCATGCATTTGAAGGTTTTCGATGCTTTTGGACTGTCTAATCAATGGACCAACCCCTTTATGAAAACAAAAATATCTTAAAGCCAGAACTCTGTTTTATACACAGTTGTTTGAAAAGTGATTTCCAGCTTTTGCTCTTTGGGTGATAAACACCGAACTTCAAACTTTGACAAATAACTCAATAACTTCCACATCATCTCTGTTTATTGAATACTGGAAAACTATCCATAACACTGTCTGTCCATTAAAACAACTTCTTTGCCTATACATAAACTGGTATGCTTATTCACAATGTCCATCTTGGGAATTAATCTTGAATAGCCTCCCATTGTTTGTGATGTATATCTGAAAGGATAAACTGGTGAAGCAGGAACAGCAGGGTTCTTTGAAACACAGTCATCACTTGATCTGATTGGTGCATTTGACCTTTTGTAATGGAGCCATTGCCAAAGCTTAACTCTGTCCACTGTTTTACCTTTTCTCTTTTGCAGGTGACACATTGTAGCTGATTTCTTTTTATGCTTGCCAAATTCTTTGAAACCAGATGATGACTTGTAATAAAATGTCCTAACTATTCCTTGCTTTGAAGAAATGCCTCCTCCTTTTAAGCTCGGTTTGAAAAAATCCTGTAGATGTCTTTTGATTGGATTTGTAATAGTGAAGTGCTATCATGGGTTTTGAGTGCTGCTCCAGAGCTACTGAAACTTATTTCCAGAAACTCTGTCTTAATCTGCTGATGGCTATATGATGAGCAGGCTTTGGCAAAAGCTCTTTTTGTAAATGGTGTCAGTCTCTGCTTCCAGGTGATCCATGAGTTCCCTTTTGGATTGTAAGTGCCATAATCTTGCTGCATCCATTCAAACTATATTTTCTCTGTTTACTCAAGAGGAGTTCCCTTTAAACTTCTTGGCATGTGACAGAGGTGACTGTGTGGCCTCTTCCCCTAAGAAAACTGCTCTTTTTGGTATCAATGCATACATATTCATATTGTTTCCTATCCATCATGATGTATTTCTTGAAAGACATTTCCCTATGTGTAATGCATTTTAAAATATAAACACCATCTTTCACCTGTGTACAGTCTTTTATTTACTTCCTTTGTATCCTTCCACTGCACCTTTTGACCAAATCAGTTTTCAATAATATGCAATGCTCTGGCCATCTGCTCATAAATGGAGGAGGCCCTTCATCAGGCAGAGTATCTGAAGGTTGTTTGACAAATCTGTTTGACACAGATTTTCCCTGGATGTGATGGTAAGAAAACCACTTGAAAAACATCAATACTAGCACCTCTGCTTGCAATCATCACTGTGCTTCAGAAAAACCCTAGCTAAAGTGTCACTGTCTTCCTGCACTGCTCTGAGGGTGACTGAAATGTCATCATTTGCTTTAGTCAACTCATGACAAATTTTTGAAAGACAGTCTCTGTAACTATGGAGGTCAGCTCCCTTTGAAAAACAAACAACTTTCCTTCTGCCTATGTAATGACATGTTTTGTCAGCACCTCTTCAATTTGATCTTGTGGACAAGCAGGCTGCTTATGATTGGAATTTTTACTAATGACATGCCTTTCTAAAGTTCAACAATTCACATGATTTGAAAGCTTCAGATGACCTCCTTTATCAGACCAGACTCTTTTTCCTTTGAGCTAGCATATTTCAAACTCTATCCCTGTTATGATCATCACTCACATTCATAAAACCTGGGGATATTGTTTCACTGTTCAGTAAAAGGCAAACCTGGACTTTTGCAATCTTCAAAGTCAATACTGGACAGCGCCCTCTGCTTGTGGATGAAGGAGGTGCCCTAACCCTCTGCTTGTAAATGAAGGAGGTTCTGGGCCATGACAATTTACCAGTTTGCTGTGATAGTGGTGTTCTTCTCTTCCTGTGATTTTTCATGCCGGAAGGAAAATGCAAGGTCTTGATGAGTGACTCTCTATTTGCAGATATATCTCAGGCTCATGTTACATTTAGAAGCAGTTGTTCTTCTAACTGTAGATTCAAGAATTTCCTCCTGAGATGAAGTTATATTTCCTGTCTTTGTAGAATCCATAAAACACTATGAAACACTTAGTAATCAGCTTGAGACTGTGGTTTATGCAGTGCTGAGACCTAGGGGGTGTGAGTGGCGTGACTTAGAGCTGTTTGTCAATTTCATTTGCAGAGTGGGAAGTCAGTCATGGTTGGTCTGTAGCAGATGGAGGCTTTTTGGCTTTTTGACGATTGCCAAGGGTAAAATGTCTTAAAGCGCCACTTCCTAACATAGGGGAGACTTTTGAAACAGACTTGGATTTTTCTTTTAAAGTTGATGGGAAAACCAATAGGGCTGAAGCTAGATAGGATAGTGATAATGAGGTTTTGATTTTGACATGGGTGGACAGGAAAGTAGAAAGGCGAAAAAAATTTTCAGGAGGGTTTTCTAGATGAAAAATTGACATAAGGAAATCAGCTTCTAGAAAACTCAGCTATAGATATAGTCATCACTAACATGTAAAAAATATTGATGGCTAACATGTGCATCGATAAAATCCCCTCTGCTGATTCCCATTATAAAGCCTCTCTTTTTGTGAAGAATGCCCAAAGGCCTCCTCTCCCCTCCTATTTCATCCTCAATTAGCCTCTGTTTCCCTCTCTTTTTCCCTCCCTTGTTCCCCTAAATTATCTCAAAATCCCCTTTAATCCTACACGCACCCCTTATTTGGTTTACTTTCCCCTTTTTCCTCTACCGTTATCCCTTTCTGACCACAAATTGCATTAAAAAGGCCGAAAACCCATATTTTAACACATATCAGGCCTAGCCCCATTCAGCTCAGCCCCCTCAAACCATTTCCCCACGTAACCCTGCGCCAGAACCAGACGCTAGCCCGGAAAGCGCTTATTGCAAATGGATGTCGGGAGCGCTATTAACCATCGATCTGTATAGATCGGACGGCCTTCGCAAACTCCGTAGCATCCGTGGCCCCCCCGTTTACCCCTCCGAACGAATACCCACCGTCCATATGACCCGCAGATCGATGGCTCGCAGTTCATCCGCCCCGGTGGTCCCTGCGCCACGCCCTGTGCAGAAACAGGCAGTTTCTATCGCACCGTCTTTGGAAGGTGGGCGGTATTTTTCATTTCGCAGCAATGCCATTCACCGCAAGACACGTGTCTTCGAGCACTATTTAAAAACCGCCCCCCATCGTGCATTAACATTCGAATGTGGACCCGACGCGATATGCGCTGTCCATCCAACGGTAATCGCGCCACGAAGATGCTCGGGAATTATCCGAGGCAAATGGAACCCCTGGCCCACCATCTGTCACCCTCCAATGCATTCTCAACCGTCGATCTCCTCCTGAGATCGGACGGTCCGGATTAAAGGCATACCCTGCCATTTTTATGGTCCCACCACGTCACCATTTCATATATTTTTGTCGCATTTTTTTCCGTTCCCTTTATATTTCATTCAAAGGTCAAAATGTCAAAGTTTCACATTAAAATTTGCTGCATTCTGCCAACCTTCTCCAAATCATCCTCCATTGTTTCGCTGCGTTTTTTCGCCATCACCCTGCACTGTTCCACCATCCAACCAAGTTGTACTGCCATTCTCATTGTCCCCGCTGCATCCACCCTCCCCATGCATGGTTTTCTTAACGAGTTTACGTGTTTTGCAGGGTTACAGACAGGCAAAAAATCGCCATGGTTCACAGTCACTGTTACAGTGGCAAAGGACGCAGGGAAAACCATGTGCAGAGATCAAAATTAGGAGGAAAGGCCTAGGAAGGTGTTATGACATGACTTTCATTAAAGGAACAGGGTTAAACTCTGCAAAACCTTCCCAAAGCCATTAAAGCACAGATTTCACTGACAGAGACAGGAATGGAACAACAGAGAGTATCAGGGAAAAGCAGAGAATTTAAGGCTTGTAATTAAAGATCTTGAGCCTTAACCCAACAATTCAAAGGAAAGGTAACAGATCGAAGACATCATGGATCACACAGAAGGTCCAGTGCACAGAAAACCGTATCATCAGGGTGTCTACATCAACATAATGTTTCCTCCTGAGAAAGGACATAGTACTCATACGATTTTAGTTTGCATTGTGTCCATGAGAATTTTTCCCCCCTGACAACAGTCCTATACTATCAGAAGCATTTGTTACACAGTATGGAAAACTTGAGTCGTTGATCTGTTTTTGTTCAGTTGACTAGAGTATTGCAGAGGTATTACAGCAAGTACATCAAAGACATACCTGGAGTAAATTGCAGCCTGACGAAGACCACTCTTTCATCCAAAGAGTACTGAAGATAAATGCCCAGGATTTAAAACAGAATGGGGCCTCGACCCTCTTCCTCTTCTGAGCTTTAATGCTACATTTAGTTTTCACCTACCTCCTCTGCTCCTCTTTCAGCTATAAAATTCATGAAGAAACTCATTGTAAAGGTTGTTGATCGAATATCTATGAACTGCAAGTTGTTTCTCTTGAGACATGTTCTCTGTGTAAAGTTGTAAGATAGGCTGAGGAGGATGTTTTCAGACTGAATACCAATCTGTTGGTAATGTTGTACATGAATGGTGTTGCTCTTTAATATGAAAAGCACATTTCTTTGGATCCTGATTTAAAGGAGCAGTAATGTTTTCCTATCTCTGTCTTTAGTTCATTACATTTCATTGCTTCTGGCACGCATCAGAAATATGGCATAGGATTTACCCTTGTTAGGTACCCTATGTTTCTGCTCTCCCTGCCTTCAATGTTTGTCTGCTATATGTGTTATCTGAGAATTGATTCCAAGCTAATTTAACCAGTGTAGTGGTCAAATAAACTGCTAGCTGATGTATGAATTAATGAATCTATTCTTAGATGTTCTTAGTAGGTTTTAATTGAATGAATTGGGATACTGGGAGTATAGAACTCAGTCTTTGTCTCACTAGTATCTTTTTCAATTAATTGAACCTTTCTAAGTTCCCTTAAGCTGGATACCAAAGCATTGAGAGTTCAAATTCTCTCTCTGATCTCAGGTTTTCAACTTTATGTTCTAAATCTTTAATGTTTTCTTGTCTGAAGAGTCAGCCTTTAGGTTTTGGATCACAGGTTGTCCAATGGCATGTCCTATCCCTGGATCTGATTTCTGAAGGTCACCTTGGAGGTTTCCTTGCTTTCACCTCCTCTCTTACCATTTCATGCCACACTATCATCTTTAAGATCCAATGCTTTAGATGACTAGCCCAACGTAAAGCCTGCATATTGAATAGAAAGTAAAAACTTTCCTGACTCCATTGCCCAATGGTCTTGAATGTTCTCTAAAATCATCCCTCCTTTGCCTCAAATCATCTTTGCTCATCCTTGTCTTATATTGAACCATTCTTTCCTGATTCCCAACAACCAAACAAAAAAAAATCAAACAAACAAACCACGTGCCTATAACTAGCC
>CM076571.1:645496232-645685239 GCA_034641835.2 Pinus albicaulis
CGAGATCTGATGATAATAGGGAATTGACCCATATGTAGGCATAATTTGGAAGTCACCTGTGCCCCCCTGAAATATGATGGGTTACCCTCGACCGGAAAATGGAGAAGCATACTGGGCAACAGTCATACATATTCATGACATGATAAAAAATTATCGAATTACTTAAATCGAGGCATATTATGAAATCCTAAATAGATATGGAAATGCTATGTAATGATTTGGAAATAGGAGAAAGGATATCTGACATGAGCGGTCATTATCCACTTAAACCATTATGATTTATTTATAAACAATATTGCATGTATAAGAGGTTCAATAAAGGGGTTTAAGAGCATAATCTCATTTGAAATTAAGATGAAGATATAAGAAAAGGGTTGATAATTTCTATTAATTTGTGAAAAATATGACTCCAATACCATCAACAGAGCTTTGTTGCCCATAGGTGTCTATAACCTTGAAAAAGTTGCCTTTTCACCCTTGGAACCATAATCCTTTATATATGCCTAGGAAAGTGCTTTGTGATGTCATGGTAGAGGCCATTGTGCTAGCTTGGGAACCAGATGAATCATAGTGCCATCAACTAGGAAGGAGAGAAAAGTGGCCAGGCTGGCTCGCGATGAGACCTCCTATTCCAAGGACTTTTTATTTTTTTGAGTTGCCCATTGGATCATATCCTTGGTGTGGTGGCCATAATGGGAATTCCACTTCACTGCTTCCTTATGATCATGGTAGGCTGGCTCTTGATGAGACCCCCTATCCTCCATTTGACATATCATAGAATTGTTAATACTCAGATATATTTTTTCTTTTTATATAGCACTTGCCTATTTATGTATAAAGGATGGCTTAAAACTCCTTAAGAGTAGGGATGGTGGAATAAGTCTGAACATCTCAATAGTGAAAAATATGCCCTTATTCTTATTCAATAATAAAATTCAAAGAGAATTATGAGGATTAGGGAAGAACCAACATGATAAATATAATCAATCAAATTAGTTTTAGTGAAAATAAAGACAGAAAAGTGATATATATAGTTGTGTCCTTTCCTTTCTTCTTATCAATACACATCAATTTATTTAAAGATTACAATTTCTCCTTGATACGCTGATTCCAGTAACCTCTAATTTTTTTGTCCTTGCATAAATTTGTATCATTTCCTTTAAAGGAACATGAAGAATTCACAAAAATTCTCAAAATGTTGTTCTAAAAAATAAAAATGCATTCAAAAAGTGTCATTCCTTAGACGGAACAGCTGTTGTTCCTTAAGAGGAACAGTAAAAAGAACATCTGCACGCAAAACTACGGTTCCTTTAAGAGGAACATCAAAAAGTAAAAACACACAGGCTGTTGTTCCTTTAGGAGGAATAGCAGTTGTTCCTTAAGTGGAACAACAGATAAAACAAACAAGAAATGTTCATCCTTTGGCGGAACAAATTAAAAAAACACTCCAAACCGAAATTGTTGTTCCTTAAAAGGAATAGAAAAAAGTGAAGAATAATGGCGAAGGGGTTGTTCCTTTTAAAGGGAACAACAAAGACAATCGGCGGAAACGTTGTTCCTTTTAAAAGGAATAGCAAAAAAAATCATCGAAAATGTTGTTCCTTTGTAAAAGGAACAACAAAAACAATCGGTGGAAATGTTGTTCCTTTTAAGGGGAATAGCAAAAATATGAACACGCAGATGTGCTATTTATTAAGAGGAAGAGCAGATGTTCCTTAAGAGGAACAACATGAAAAATAAAAGCACACAAGATTTTTGTTCCTTTTACGAGGAACGACTATTGTTCCTTAAGAGGAACAACAACTATTCCTTGAGAAGAACAACGTGAAAAATAAAGGCACACAAAATTGTCGTTCCTTTTAAGAGGAATGACTCCTATTCCTTAAGAGGAACGACAACTGATCCTTAAGAAGAACAACATGAAAAATAAAATTTGTACAAAAAAACAGTTCATATAAACAAAATTAAAAGAAAAACTTATGTACAAATTTCAGAAATAAAGGAATTGTTTAGTGAATGAGTGCTGAGGAGGAGTTATCTTCCTCATCAAGAATCTGCATAGTAGAATCTCCCCATAATTACTGGTAAAAGGATTCCTGATTAAGTGGTTTGTAGTAAAGTCGTACTCGATGACAGTTTGCTTTGAAAGAATATATAGATCCATCGATGGTAGTTAACGTAATGGTGCAATTTTCATGCACTTTCTGTATATCATAAGGTCCAAGCCATAGTGTCTGGAGTTTTCTAGGGAAATCCTAAAACCTGGAATCATATAGGAGTGCCCAATCTCCTTCGTAGAAGATTTTCTTTTTAATGAGGGCATCGTGCCATTTTTCTCTCTTCTGTTGAATTAATGCAGTGTGCTGGAGGGCACAGAGCCTAACTTCATCTAACTCATTGATTTGCTGTAATCTATTGACCTCGGCCTCATTTAAATTCAAACCCACTTCCTGGGTTGTTCTTAATGTTTGAATTTCAAATTCTATTGGAAAGATGGGTTCTTTTCCAAATACTAATTGATATGATGAATACCCAGTGGTACTTCTCCATGTTTTTCAGTATGCCCACAAGGCTTTCGGCAATATTGAAGCCCAGTCACATCTATGTGATGCAACTGTTTTTGTAAATATTGCTTCTATTACCTTATTCGTGCTCTCTACTTGGCCATTTTCCTATGGGTGGTATGGGGTTGTAATTTTGTGCTGAATGTCGTAATTTTTTAATGTTGAAACGATTTTATTACCTACAAATTACGGTCCTCCATATGTAATTATGTCCCTTGGGAGGCCATATCACACAAATATTTGGAAAAGGAATTGTATTACAGAGTCCTCTGTAGCTATTGGAAGTGCGTCTGCTTCAACCCATTCAGTAACATACTCTGTTGCAACTAGTATGTATGTTTTCTGATTTGATGGTGGGTTAATAGGACCAAAAAAATCGAGCACCCAATGCTCAAATGGCTCGATTACTAACTGTGGATTCAAAGGAATTTCATCGGACTGTCCAGGGCATTTCGCCCTTTGGCAACTATCACAGGCTTGTACAAAATTTTTAGCATATTTAAAAATTGTAGGCCAGTAATAGCTTGTTTGTAAAACTTTGTGACTAGTCCTGCGATTTGCGAAATGTCCGCCACATGGCCCATCATGGCATGCTTTCAGGATGTCAAATACTTCATCTTCTCAGACGCATCATCTGATGTGCATATCTGCGCTTGTATGAAATAGGTAGCCCCCAATCCAAGAGAATTGGGTACTGCATTGTACTATCTGTTTTCATTCATTGGGCATTAGATGCTTAGGTAATTTACCTACTACTAAATAATTTGAAACATCAGCATACCATGGGGTTATGTCAATAACAACAAACAAATGTTCATCTAGAAACTGATCTTCCACTACTGCTGCATCTATTGGTTTTGGCATTCATGAGAGAAAATTAGCTACAGGATTCTCTTTTCCAGGTCGGTCCTTTATTGTGATGTCAAATTCCTATAATAGAATCAACCATCTTGTTACTCTACCATTTGTAATAGGTTTATTTGCTAAAATTTTTATGCCAGAGTGATCTGTATATAAAACTACAGGATACCCAGTTATATAATGTCCAAAATTTATTTACAACATGTATTACAGCTAAAAATTCCTTCTCAGTCACAATATAGTTTAATTCAGCAGGGGATAAATTCCTGCTAATATAATAAATTGCATATGGTTTTTTATCTTCTTCCTACCAAAGGACTGCTCCAATAGTTGTGTCTGAGGCATCAGATGAAATTTTGAATGGAAAATCCCAATTTGGGCCCCTTAGCACTGGGGCTGTTGATACAAGATTTTTCATATCCTCAAAAGAATGGTCACATTTATCTGTCCAAATAAAATCAACATTCCCTGTTAGTCCATATAGAGGTGTAGCTATTTGAGAATAATTCTCTATGAATCTTCGATAATAACCAAAAAATCCTAGAAAGCTACGTACCTCTGTTTGTGTGGTAGGAGTAGGTATTAACAAAAGTATTTGAATTTTAGCTGGATCTACCTGTATTCTAGCTGCTGAGATATAATGACCTAAGATGAGTCCCTCGGTCATCATCATGTGACACTTTTCATGGCTTAAGCAAAGCCTAGCGGCAATACACCTTTGTAGCACCCTTTCCAAGGTTTCTAATGCTGGCTCAAAATCATCTACATAAGGTGTGAAATCATCCATATACACTTCGAGCCCTTCATTTGTGAAATCTGAAAAGATGCTAAGAATGGCCCTCTAAAATGTAGCAGGGGCATTGCATAGGACAAACAGTAAAACTTTGTAAGAAAATGTTCCCCAAGGATAGGTGAAAGTAGTCTTGTCTTGGTCTTCAGGGGCAATGTGAATCTGATTGTATCCACTGAAGCCATCTAAGAAAGAAAATAATTTCTTTCTTGCTAATGTATCTAATACCTTGTCAATGAAAGGAAGGGGAAAGTGGTCTTTCTGGGTTGCTTTGTTTAGTTCCCTGTAGTCTACGCATATCCTCCACTTTCCATTCTTCTTTGGCACCACTACTAGTGGAGAGACCCACTTGCCATCAAATATTGGCTAAATAAAGTTTGCATCCATTTTTTTTTTTAATTTAGCTTTCAAAATATCCTTAAGATGAGGGTTTAATCTTCATTGGGGTTGGAGAATGGGTCTAGCATCTTTTTCTGTATAAATGTGGTGTGTACACAACTGGGGATCAATTCCTTTCATGTATAGGTAATCCCATGGAAAAGCTCCCTTATATTTTTTCAGTAATTGGACCATCTTCTCTTCTTTTTCAACTGTCAGGTTTTTGTTAATGTTCAAAGTTGTTCCTAGCTCGATCTCTATTGTTTTTCTATCATAAATAGAAGGTGTAGGCATTGATTGATCTTGAATGTCTTTCAGGGGATATTCTTCTTCTTCATTATCAAATGTTTCCTTGATCATGTGACATTGTAAATGGGATCTAGTTTTTGATTGGTTAATGAAGTTGTTAATGATGTCATCCTATGTTTGAGCTTTAAAGTCGAGGGCATATTCTATGGTTAATGGTGCTCTAATGTTTTCTATGAGGTATGATACAGGTTTTTTCTTTGTTTTTACTATTGTTAGGCTTGGCTGGGCAGGAGGGTATAAGGCTAAATTCTTGACATAACTCCCTCTAGTTATAGTCATGATGCCTTGTTGACAGCCAATGTAAGCATCAACAGTTACCAGCCAAGGTCTACCTAAGATTAAAGGGTGTCCATGTAGCCGATTTTTGGGGTTAATAATCGGGAAGTCGGCAGGGTATTCCCAGGAGTCTATAGATACCATTACATCATGTAGTGTGCCTTCTAGCTTGACTACTGATCATTCAGCCAATTCCAATAAGGTTGTTGTTGGATCTAATGATGTAATGCCAAGTATTTGACAAGTGGTGGTTGTTAGGATATTGATTTCAGCTCCCAAATCAACTAAGGCATTTTGAAATGATTTTCCATTGATTTTCACCATAAATATAGGATTTTCTGGGTCCTCATAATTTACACGTGCTTCTCTTCCTGATAGTAAGTCATATAGAGTACTGACTACTTGGACAGTTGGATTAGTTGTTGTTATACTCTTTGGTTTTCTTATACATAGTTATTTGATGGTCTTTGCATAAATGGGAATATCTTGAATATCTTGGAGGAGTGGGATTTTTATACACAAATTTTTCAGTTCTCCCGGAAGATCAAAATCAGGATGTTCTATTGGACGAGATATGATGAGTCGTTCTGCGAATGGTGGAGAAGAGGTAGTTTCTTTCTCATGAGTTTGTTGTCTAACCATATTCTCCTTTTACAATGTTTGTTCTGAAGGTAACAAGTTTTCATCTTGAACATTTTTGTCTCCCTCTGATTCTATTATGCGCCCATACCTTAGTTGAAGGTTTTTGAACTCCCTTAACTCAGTTTCTAGTTCTGGTGCCTTGATTATTTGAATATATTGAATTGGCCTATTATTAGGGTTTGGGTTGGTTTGGGCTAGGAGTTGCGATCTTAAGTTGGACTGGGGATTTTGTTGCAATGTATATGGTGTTGGCAGTGTAGGTGGAGGGAGAGGAATCATTCCAGCTGGTTGATTCATAGATCTTTGCCAGTTTGACTACTAGGTATGAGTTTGCGAGGTGGAGGGGGACCATTGTGTTGGATATGTTTTATTTTTCCAAAATGGTGGACAGTAAGGAAAGTTCAGCCAATTGGTTTGATTTGTTTGATTTGGCCATGGTGATGTAGGAAACATCTGTTGTGACCAGCTGGGGAAGGGTGGCTAATTTTTCCACATTCCATTATATTGCTGAGCATTATACTGAGGAGACGGAAAAGAAGAGGATGGATCAATGGGCATACCTGTTTGTCGTGGCTCCCACTGACGATATTGATTGAATAGGTATACCATTTCTATTTCTTCTTCTACTTCTTTGTAGATTTCTTTCAATCCCGTGAGTGAGGTGGAACTTTATGTGGAGTGATATTTTGTGCAGATAGCACATACTTGGACTGTATCCAGCGGGAACTCTTTATGGTTGTGTTTCTTTCTGCATCTAGGGTAGAATATTGCCAAATTTTGTTCTGCTTCTTCTTGCTTTTTTTTAGCTTGCATGATATCGAGCTGCGTTGTCAGAGTCCTTATAATATCAGTTTTGAAATCTTCTAGTAGATTTCCAATTTTTGTGCGGGTTATACATCCACCGGAGGTCTTGCTATCCCTTGTGATCATGTCACGTTCTGTTGGTTTTAATCTTGTGCTGCCTCTCACACTCTTGATACATAAATTAATAATTTCAGCAAAATTTTCCTAATATATGTCACCTTTGACCATGATGTTTAATGTTTCAACCCATTGTTCCTTCATCCCTTTAATTAATGTAGTTTTTAACACATTATCAGGTAAGGGTAAAGATGCATAATGTGACCTCTGGTTCTACATATTCCTCCAATGTTTCATTAGGTTTTGTTGTCATCTGAAACATTTCATCCTTTAATTCCTTGGACCTACAATAATCCTGGTATTTCTTTCAAAAAGCAATTTTCATCTGATCCTAGTCATTAATAAAACCTCCACCTAACCCCATAAACCATCATAGAGCTGCTCCTTTTAATGTGGAGGGGAATAATTTTAGCTTTTGGGGTTCGGTGGTATAGTCATACCGTCGGCATAATACATCGAATTCAAATAGAAATGCATTTGGATCTTCCGATGTTAAGCCATGGAATGTAGGAATATGCTAAAGAGGAATGGCCTTCATAGGTTCATTAACTACAATGTCCACAATGGGATATTGTAGTGTGGAAGTTTGTTGAGGTGGTTGCTCGTTTTGGACCATTTGATCAAATATGTGCAATATCATTCTGGGATTTCTAGGGAATTATTCGTAGGCTGACTAGAAGGAGTAGGGATGACCTTAACAACACTTCCTTGGTCTGGGATAATGAGTGTCCCTTGCTGAACTATTATCTAGGGGGATTTTGGTTCTTTAGGTTCTTCAGCTTTATTTTGGATGATTTTGACAGCACTTCCCTTAACTAGGCTGCTTAGTGTTTGGACTACTTCAAGAGGGGATCTTCGTTCTTCTATTTCCCCTGTTTATCCTCCTCCTTCGTGGAGATTAATAGAGTTCCCTTATTGTAAAGAAATCGGTCGAGAATTCTCGATTTATTGAGAACCTTGCTCAGTCTCTTTTGTTTGGCTATGCACCTCAGCAAAAGCTATAGATGGTGATTATGTGGCCTGAAGGGAGCTAGTAGGTTGTCTAGAAGCAACTTTTCTAGGACTTAATGATGGCTGAGATTCAACTTTATTAATGATATTTTTCATAAAGGTTGTTTTCCCAAGGGTCACTGGTCCCTTAGGTTTTTCAGGTCTGGGAGGAATTTTGTCTTGTTTACATTTTCTAGTCATTAAAAAAAAATGCAAGCATTCATTCCTACCTTAAACTTCTACGCAGTTTTGCTATGAAGCAAGCAAGTGAATGAGCATGTTCCTCGTTCGTTACACAATTTCTTACCTTCCATTTTTAATACCGAGTTCTTCCTTAGAAGAGAAAATAAAATATACATCACTCTTTCTAAATGGCTACACTCTTCCCCGGCAACGACGCCAAAATGTTGAGGTATAAAAAGTGTATTTTTAACTCTTATTTATCCTACATTAATTATCAATCCATGTGCAAATTTTTATCTCAAGAGTGTACTCAGTCTGAGACGGAAATTTAATCTAAGAGTAATGCTTCTCAATTTGCAGTACAATGTTTCAAATACAAGAGTAAACAGATGCTTGAAAATGAAATCTAATTGCAATGACATGAAACTTAATGCTCTAAAATCCAATCACTCACTCAACAATCATCAGTCAAGGATGCAATATTAATAACTCTTTCTTTTTCAACTAATGTAAATGAAATCAAGCATAAACAAGATCCTCAATATGAGAACTTAGATAGTAATAGCCAATGTCCTTTATAGTTGATGATCTTACACTCCACAATAAAGCAACTAATTGGAAATGGTAACTAAGCTAAATCAAGAATGCTACTGATGGAAATAGAATAAACAAGTCTCTGCAATAAAATTCCAAAGCAAAAAAAATACTTACAGGAAAGGAATAAACATTAAAGCTAGTTATCAGAAATGAACAACAAAGCTTTTTAATGGAAATGAACAGAAAATATATTTAATGGAAATGAACAACAAATATATTTAATGGAAATGAAAAGCAAAGATTTATATCTAAGAAGTATAACAATACAAGTTACAGAGGAATACATAATCTTGTTATGTCGAAAATGAAAAGCAACGCAATTCACTCATAACTGATGCAACAAACTAATTTCATAAAACAGTGAAACAGTAAGCTATAAAACATAAAAATTGTGAAGCAATGCGACTAAAGAAAATAATAACTAAAGCAAACCATCACACGATTGGAATTGGAAAGTATTGTTATATATAGCCAGTGGATCCACCAGGGCCGGGCCCGTAGCCACTAGTGAAGCACCGCCGAACTAATCCAGTGTCCAATAATGGAACGACAACCGGATTATGTATTAATCATATGTAACAAAGTTTACAAGAAATCGCACTGTGTTTTAAACAACGAGAGTCGACGAGTAATTGTGAAAATAGAACAGGAAATTTGAATAATCGTTATACTGCCCCTCATTTCTACAAGCGCTTTCCTTTTATAACAGCCAGCAGACAAAACAAGAAACATAGATAAGCTTTAAGAATCGATCCCTTAGGATCGAGAGATCCTGAGGGATTTGCTCTATCTTCTATCTTTAGCTATCGCTTTGTCTTCTTGTGCTGGTGCCGCACTGTTCCTTTCTTTGCTTTGACTATGTGCTTCGATCTCAACCTTCTTGTCTAGATATGGCCTTTTATTGAAGGGAAAACAATTACTTCTGCTTTGTCTTTTTCTCTCGAATGGTGGCTTCCCACTTCATCTATTTTCTGCATATAAGAAAAGACAATATTTAATCAATTTGCAACAATCACTAATCTCCTTAATTCTATTATAATTCTTCAATATATTACCATTCTAGAATATAAAGGAGTTATGATTAAAGGAAAAATATAAAGAAATACATGGAAAATTTATACCTTTTCCAATGCTCAACACCTGCTGCTGTGTGCGCAGGCTGGGATGGGTATTATAAGAAGGAATTGGTGAATTGATGAGTAGAAGCATTGTGTTGAGAATTGAATCTATGTGTGATGTTTGTGTGAATCATTGGTAATTACTGTGTTATGTGCATTCCATATTCAAGCTGCGAAATATCTGTGTAAGGGTGTTTACTGTATCTAGATATGTCTGTTTTATTTTATGTAGTATTGTCCTACTATCATAGAAGTATATAATTATCAGACACTGTAGACCCTGCACACGTGGATGCGAAAATAGATCTATAAAAAACTGCATAGAAAGAGGTGATGTAGGCCTAACAGGGCCATACATAGTTCTTCTTGCCTTACCTACCCTTTCTCAGGGTGTGGAAACTTGGTTCCAACACCCACCCTTACTACTTTGGGTGAGTCTTTGACCTGCACAAGTGGGTCACTGCCGAAAGGGCCAGTAGTATAGGGGTTTGTTGGCAAACCTTGAACTCCAAACCTGGGTCAGGACCCCTCAAGCCAATAAATGGTTCCGTTTCAGGGACCTGGAACATGTTGAGGAAGGGATCGGGTAATGATAAGAGAATACTGGAAACCTGAAAGGAAGGAAATTGAGGAGTGGTTCGAAAAATAGATTTAGGAGTTTACGGTGAAATAAAATTGTAGCACGAAGTTAACGGTAGAAAGGTGGAAAAATAGGTACATTCTTATATAAAGCTACGAAATTTTCTTTGTGACATTCGCAATCGAGCTTCAAGAGTGGCTGGCTAGGTTGGTAGAATTCTAGAAGTGCTGCAAGGATGAACGAGCCACTCAGTGGACTCCCGAGCTAATCCAGCAATTGGAAAGGACCGATAATACCATCACTCACATGGTAGATCACTGGGTGGACAGTGTGCTAGGAGTATTTGTGACGGAATTTGAAATTGATCAATTTGTCTCTTATTCTGAGGCCAAGCAGATATTCTTTAAAGGATTTCGGGGCAAGTTCCTGAAGACGTCGTCGTTGTTGATTAAGATACTACTGTGCGAGAAAAGTATTCTATGTAGCCATACCGACTGAATGACCTTGGATCCCAACGAGAGCGTGATGTGTAGTGGAAAATAATATCGGACCAACCTAGACAGGGGAATATCCGCCTATAATCCTATGTGAGAAACAACTACGCAAGACCCCCCGACTAAACCGCTGCCCAGGCCACACAAAGGTAAGAAATCACCCATATCACCAACCCCGTTGAACAGCGATATGGATGCAGACCTAAGACTACCTACCTTCAAAGGGGTATGGGATGAGGATATGGACCAATTTTGGTTTGTCATAGACTCCGTCTAGATTGCGCAAAATGTGACAAACAATACAGTGAAGATGGCGCAGTTGTCCCTGGCGTTTGAGGACAGAGCATTGGACTGGTATATGTGATACATTTATCAGAATGGGAGTGCATCTATTCAAGATATTAATGATGCTCTAAAGAAATAATTCCGAAAGCTGAAAACTTACCCTCAGTTGGTAGTAGAAGTGAAGGACTTCAAGCAAGGTGCATTTGAGTCTGTATGGGAGGCTGATCAATGATTGGAGAAGGTGATCAGAGCAGGAGGATTTGAGTATGATGATAGAAAACATATGGAATGTTTCATCGCTATGTTATTGCCCCACCTGCGCATGCCAATGAGTCACCAAACCTTTGAGTCGCAGTAAAAAGCTATTGAAGTCGCTATGAAACTAGAAGCTACACCCAAAGAAGATACTTTGGTAGGAGTACAGAAAATTCAAGAGAATCTTGGAGCTATGCACATGGAGATTCAGAACCTACGAAGGGAATGAGGAAGAGGGGTCGGCGTAGATCTATGGTGCATACGATGTCGGGTATCTAGCCATACGAAGGATCAGTGCCCTCTAGCGGCAGAGTTCATGTAGGTAGGAGGACCTAGCCCAGTCCACCCAGGAGCAAGTGGGGAACCCGTCCTGTCAAGACCAGGCTTAAGCGGACCAGTGTTGTGGTGCAATTACTGCTGGGTAGTAGGGCTGCATGTTACAAACCATTGCCCATGGCTAGGTGCATATGTCCCAGAACTAAAGCAACAATGGTGTAGGTTTTTCCATTCTCTAGGACACGAAGAACATAATTGTTGCACTTACGACTTAATGATAGATCGTGGGAACTTGTATAGGGTACATTTAGACCCTACGTCACTAGGATCTCCCACAAAATTTGGTGGTTCTCCAACAAGGGGCCGGGGAGGTCAAGGAGGAAGCGCAGGGCGCAGACGTGGGCAGCTAATATATTATAACTGCGAGGAGGTAGGACACTTTTCCAAGGACTGCCCAAATCCCATAAGGAAATCGTGCAAATATTGTAGACAACTATACCATGTGGTGGAAGATTGCCCAATTTTAATAGCCAAAATGCAGGAGAAACAGCCCACCCCTACATAGAATGTGCAAAGAGTTAAATCCAAACTAAGGAACATAGACCTGAGTGTGAAAGTCATAACTCGCACTGGGATGGTCACCCAGGGAGTGAAGGAAGAGGCTACCGGGGATCCCACGACCTCTCAAGAAGGAGAAAACATAAGCAAGGGACAAGATACAGTACCAACTACTGTGCAGGTACTAGCACACCTTAAGACAGATGAGGGGGTTGAGCCCTTTCTGCATGCATGTCTGAAGATGTTACGTAACCAGAAGGCTGTAGAGAACCTTCAAGTATTAATGAATAGCTGCGCATCTCAGACTGACCCAACTCCGAGGACCAAGGATGTACATAAGCTATATAGGTATAAGAAATGCATCGAGAGAGAAATGCGACTGACTACGTAGATTGGTGACTATGAGATGGATTAGGTTATTTTGGACCTTGGATCAGATGTGAATGTATTACCGAAGCAGACGTGGCAATGAATGGGAGAACCTAGATTGGAATGGTCCACCCTCCAGCTACGCATGGAAAATCAACAGAAGGTAATCCCTCTAGAAAGGCTGTAAAAAATCATGGTGGATATCGCAGGGGTAAAATTCCAAGCTGACTTTGAGGTTATAGAAATCATGGAAGATGCGGATCCCTACCCTGCACTCCTAGGACTAGACTGGGCTATAGATATGGGGGGTGTGATCAATCTCAAAAAGCGCAGCATGGTATTTTAAAATAATGGCACACCACACATGATGAGGATTGGATTAACCCCACGGTGGAAGGAGTACTCTTATGAGAAAAAGATAGCGAATGTCTATCCAAATCTGATAGGGAACTAGAGAACTGGCAAGGCCAGTTGCATGAGGTTTTGGTGCTACGATGTCTTTGGGTCACAAGGAATTTCCGCTGCGTATCTGTCGAGGTAAGAGACATGCCCTACTTTGGGGACTCATGTAAAATTGAGGAATTTTTACGTGCATTCGAAGCAAAATTTCCCAAGGGACGCAAGCTAGGGGCCCTTAAGATAGCCCTAGATGGAATGCCTGTGCATTGGTGGAATACGCATGAGATGGTATTCCGTGGCTGGGAGGAATGGCGGGATAAGATGATCCTACGGTTTAAAGGTCCAGCTGAGAATCAGACCCTAGAATTCCTTGGATTTGAAGACCCATGCAGGTATTTGCTTGCATGGGAAACAAAATGGTACGACTGGAACCCAAACCAATGAGTTCAACTATTTATCCATGGCTTAGGCCTGCGCCCAACTGCATGGTACTTAGATACGGAGCTGCACCAGTGCACGCACAATTGCGAGAATTTGCAGACTGAGTTTCTGCGAACATTTAAGGTGGCAGATGGCACAGGGATGCTCAACGCAGCTCTGCAGAACATGAATTCCCTAACTAAGGGAAAATAATGCCTACACAGTGCACGTGAATCAGGGGGAATGCCGGTGCTGTACACGATGGAGTACAAGAGCCTTAACTCGATGGAGGGAGTGAGTGATCCCTGAACAGCCCCAACCATGGTGCTCAATGGGATACGTACGGATGCTAGGTTGCATAAGGTGTACCTAAATCACATTACAACACATCTGACGCCAGCTTTAATTTGGGATGTGCGAATAGCACAGACACTTCAGCCAAAGTCAATGGATCCATAGGAAAGCTATCAGGTGCGAGCAATGACTGTCAGAATGCTGGATTCGGGTAAAAAGGGAATTATACCCTTACAGCAACTAAGAGGCTGGCCATGAATGTCGAAACTTATGTTGAGTTTTTTCTGGATGATTGATGGTAAGCTTCATGTTAGATCTACTCTACCATTGGAAAACCGCAGGCATTATAAGGACGAATGGATAATTCCGCTCAAGGCTCAATATTGTCTCTGTCTTCTCCCTCTGTTATTTTACTGCTTATTTGTCTAGACTTGTAGCATTTGGGTCGTACCATTTCAACTTACCTCCGTAGTCTGCGAATTCCCGAAGTTGGAAGCCTATAATTTTTCTGCTATGGAAGACTCTAACCTTTCGAGCACCTCGGCACCTGCCAGTCCAATGCCCGTAGGCATTGTGTTAAGAGGGTCTGATGTCGAGATTGATAAGCTGATTTCCCTCTGGCTCCCGGCAAGAAAAATTGACTTTGAACCTTGTACAGAATGGTGGCACAGCTACACGACTATAGTTCGCACCCGACTCGACCCTGGGATGATTGCAGGTCCCAGCTGGATGGGCTCCAAAGCAGCTGTGCAGGATGATATGCAACCACCACGATGCACTAGTAGGACTGATGTAGTCGAGACTCTGCTATTCTTGCACACAGAAGGACTGGAAAACAGGGATACTCTGTCCCCTTGGGGTATGAAGCAATATAGGGACACGCTGTGACTTCTCTGCATTTCTAGGCTCCCAGCCAACAAAGGCCATATTTCTCACTACCTAGCACTATCTTGGTCGGTGACCACCTCCCAGCAGATATGGAACTCAAAATGGATTTAGTACAACTACCGCTCGAGGCATTACAGGGATTACACACCACTGTGCTACATGAGCTCCATCATCATGACCAGGGTGCATAGCAATACATCAATGTCGCCCCATGCCAGACCAAAGGTATCCCTCTTATGGTGCAACTCGAGACAATGATTCATCGGCTAAATGCAAAGATCCCTGATGAATTCCCGGTGTCAGCCCTGCTCCGGGCTACCATAGAAGGCTTGGTCGCAGCGCTCAGGGCATCCCGAGCTGAAGTATAGGCCCTTAAAGCCCAAATGATCCGCCAATTCACAGCTTACCAGGCCCAAGAATAGCTTACCATATCCTTGGAGGTTCAGGTGCAACGGACTACGTTGATAACAAAAGCCACAGACGCTATTAAAGGATAGATTACTCTGGGTACCTAGTTGCTCGATGCGGAAATGCAGCTCTGGACAGTGACCCAGTTCAACCCAATGATTGAGCTTGTCAAGGAATACTTACAACAGAAGGAAGCTGCTTTCGATCAGATTGAAGCTACCTTGTCTTCCCTCGGCCCTATGCAACATCTGGCGCTCTTGAAAAATAGCAACGCCTTCCAGGACACAATTACAGATCTCCGACGCACCAAGCATGCAATCAGAAAGTGTATGAAGCCATGGGGCAATGTTGCCTTTGAGATATCTCAAGATGCTCACAACACCATTGCACGACTCAACCAAATCTTGGAACAGGTTACCACGACTCCTGAAGGACCTACCTCCCTAGAGCTGGCGAATATCGCACAACGTGCTGCTGCCCAAAGTCAAGAAGTGTTACCTCCGCTAATCATTACCTTCAATGCCTTACGTGCGTGGATAGAGGCCGCATCGCCACAGTTACTCGGGATGAGTCACAAGATTGTGTTAGGGGACTGTTGGAATAGGGTCTCCTACGAACTATGAAACTGGTCCAATTTTGTGTATTTTTTATTATATTTAGGCTAGCGTAGGGGTTTTTGGGTGGGTCAAAGCCCCGAAAGCATTGTAATGGGTCAAAGGGTAAACTAGGGGTCCGAAAACCTTCGGTTGCGGACCATAGGAAAGCTTAGGCTAGATTAGTATAAATAAAGGAACATTTTGAATTGTAAGGAGAATAAAAAGGAAGAGCTATTGATGCGATGTGTGATTTAGTATATATTTTTTGGTTTTTGGGGAACGAACTTCTGCTGGTTGTGTGCGTGGAGATATAGAGTCCTGCTATGTGTGCAGGCTGGGATGGGTATTGTAAGAAGGAATTGGTGAATTGATGAATAGAAGGATTGTGTTGAGAACTAAATCTATGTGTGATGTTTGTGTGAATCATTGGTAATTACTGTGTTATGCGCATTCCATATTTAAGCTGTGAAAAATCTGTTTAAGTGTGTTTACTGTATCTAGATCTTTCTGTTCTGTTTTATGTAGTATTGTGATACTATCATAGAAGTATATAATTATCAAACACTGTAGACCCTGTGCACGTGGATGCGGAAATAGATCTATAAAACCTTGCGCAAAAAGAGGCGATCTGGGCCTGACAGGGCCAGACGCAATTCTTCTTGCCTTACCTACCCTTTCTCAGGGTGTGGAAACCTGGTTCCAGAACCCACCCATACTACTTCGGGTGAGAATTTGACCTACACAAGCGGGTCACTGCTGAAAGGGACTATATTATAGGGGTTTGTTGGCAAACTCTTGAACTCTAAACCTAGGTCAGGACCCCTTGATCCAACAAATGGTTCTATTGTCGGGACTTGGATCATGTTGAGGAAGGGATTTGGTAATGACAAGAGAATACTGGAAACCTGAAAGGAAGGAAATTGAGGAGTGGTTCAAAAAATAGATTCAGGAGTTTGTGGTGAAAGAATATCGCAGCACGAAGTTAACGGCAGAAAGGTGGAAAAATAGGTACATTCTTATAAAAATATACAAAATTTTCTTTGTGATATTCACAATCGAGCTTCAAGAGTGGCTGGCTAGGATGGTAGAATTCTAGAAGTGCTGGAAGGACGAATGAGTCACTCATTGGACTCCAGAGCTGATCCAACAATTGGAAAGGATTGATAATACCATCACTTGCACGGTAGATCACTGGGTGGACAGTGTGCTAGGAGGATTTGTGATAGAATTTGTTATTGATTAGTTTGTCTCTTATTCCGAGGCCAAGCGAATATTCTTTAAAATATTCTGGGGAAAGTTCCTGAAGACGTTGTCATTGTTTATTAAGATACTATTGTGCGATAAAAGTCTTCTGTGCAGCCATACCGACTAAATGACCTTGAATCCCGACGAGAGGGTTACGCATAGTGGCAAATAATATCAGACCAATGAAATATTTTTCTGAGATAACATCTCCAACCTGATGAGTGTAGATTGGAAATAATATCAGTATGTAGGCATTGGCTTATGGAGTCAAAACTTTCATTGATTCATTGAGTTACTTGACATGGAAGTTGAGGTTGTTCAAAGTTTCTAGAAGTAGGACACACACAAATAAAACATGAGTATACATAGCCAATTCACATACAAAGGAAGTTAGAGCATCTCATAGATGAATTATGAGTAATATAAGTGAAAACCACTACAAGTGAGATACATAAGAGGTATAGATAGAATAGGAAAGCACTAAAAACTCCTTTAGAATTTGAAGTTGTTCAAGTAACAGATCTCTGTATGACCTGAAATAGTCCATTACAATAAGTTGTGATTTTGCCAAAAATCTTCCAAACCCTGACAAATTCGACCCCATGGCCTTTAATAGACATCTTAAATCATCATATGATCTACCTCTATGCTAGATACATCGAATTTTTTCCTAATGACACCTTGCATAACCATAAAACATCAACTTTAATGATAAACAGACAACTATCCTACTTGACAGTCCTATTTCGAAAAGGACTCAAACTCCTTATTACTATCTATAAAAACATTATCTATTTAAAATTACATCATTGACAAGTGTACCATCACATGGTCGAATTTTGATAATGGAATTCAGTTCTTCATGACCACTTAGCTGACCTCCACAAAAGTAGGAAACAATACCCTGTTTTTTAGGCATAAGATCTTTTTCTTTCTTTGAACATTTTGACTATCATTTAATCTTAATTTCATGGTAATTGGCTATTGAAAGTTGGCTACGCATGGTCCAAGACTCTTTCATATCCTCCAGCTATTCAAAAAACACTTTAAAGGCTGCCCCAAAATATAAAATACATTGTGCTATGAAAATATAGCAGTTTCATAATGCTTTCTGTAGTGTTGCCTTACAAGCCTTTATCCTAAAAAATTATGACTCTTTCCTCTTGCATCATATTTATCACACTTAAACACATTTCTCATAAAATTTTTAGCCCTTAACTTAGCCGTTAACACCTTTAACACTGATCAAAAGAAGAAAAAACGCAGCTACAACAATTTTGTAGCACTTTTCTGCTTTTTAGGCCTGGAGGTGCTACGAAACTGCTGAAAATGCATATTTTTTCATAATTTTTGGAAATGAAAGTTTTTAAGTGCCAAAAAACTATAACTAAAATGTATTCATCCTCCATTAACCATAAACCAAATCAATTTAGGCTCCTTGAGGCATTTCTTGTTCCTTATTTAAAACATCCTTGCAGATTTTTCGAGTTTTTTCCTGAAACATAGGTTGTGGAACAGAGCCTATATCTCCTAATCCATGATGTAGTTTGAGAAACTTAAGGAGGTTTTTGTAGGCCATTATTTCTATAATAAAAGCCTCTCTTGGTTTTTTGAAAAACATCTTCGGTTGTCCAGAGACTGCATTTTAAAAACATGTTTAAAACAGGAAGTGTTTGTTTTTGAAAATAGGGCTTCAATGAAATCCTTGTATATCGCAGCTGATAACACGTGTGAAAAAATTGAGAGAGGTTTCTGTAGCTAGGACGTTGATGAAGACAAAACTCTTTCAGAATTCCAAAACACTTTTTCATTTGGTCATAAACTGAACTTCAAGTTTACTGCTAAACAACCATGTACAGCACAGTCTAGTAACAACAGTTTCATAACACATTTTAATTTATAAATTTTTGCCACCTCCTAATTAATTTGAATAAATTGAGAGTCTGTTTTTTATTTAGGTCTATTATGAAGAAAAAAATATTTCATATTTCCAAAATTCGTTTTCATTTGCTCAGAAACTGCCTTTGAAGTTGACTACTCCAAACTGGAAAACATAGAAATGCTTCACATTCGCTACGAAACTATTAGCGAGTTTCGTAGCGTTTTCTTCCTATTTTACACTGAATGCACTATGAAAGTAGGGATTCCTGGCTAAAATGGATTTTTCAGTACAAAAATCTTGAAAATTGAAATCAGTCAGAAAATGATGAGTGATGTGACATGAGGGAGTTTGAAAGTGAGTGGGTTTAGACCTTAGGGTAAGATTTAAACAAGAAAAATTCAAAATTTCCCTTCACCAAGTAATGAGAAATGAATTATATGACCCTACCATTGACACATGAACCTATAGGACTTTGTCAACTGGTGCTTCATTTTTATGAGTGATAACAGTGGCTCCACTTGGGATGGTGGGCCCCTCTGGTACACTAAAGAACCAGTAGTTCCAGTGCTGCTATCCGTCTTCTTAGAAATAAAAACTCTCAAATTTATGAAAACTTTAGCAAGCTCTTATTTCCTTCACCTTGGGCTCAAGCTTGATGATCACTACAAAAGAACCAAATCTGTACCTACTGAAAATATGCTCAGTCAACTTTGAGCTTATTCACACTCTCCTACCTACCCTAATAGCTGCAATCTCCATTTTTAACTCAAGCAACATGAAACTTCCAATGAATCCAGTCATTGATCTGATCTAACACTTGAACCTGTTGACTGCACTTGAACCAATAGTAAGCATGATACTAAAATGACCAAGGCAACATAAAATAGATCTGATCCTCATAATGAAAATATAATTAAAAATCTGGACTGTAGAAATCTTCCATGTGGTCAGCTATAGGATAAAAAAAGATATGATCTGTTTGATGCTTCTCATGACATTTTTCAGCTTTGGACAACTCATGTATGCTTTACTCAGCCACACAAGATTTCAGTTGTGTGCTATCAAACTATTGTTCAATCTGATTTTCAAAAATAATGTATTCTTCCTCAATATCAAAAGAGAAAGGAAGAAACACCCTCTCTTTGTGCTCTGGCATGGAAAGGTATTGAAAATAATGATCATGATCATGAAGACTATATGATTGAATTTTACGTTGTAAAACTTCAAAGTCTTTCTCAATGTTCTTAGCAACCTCATCCAAAAATTGAATCTTCTCTTTTGACTTACATTCAAATGATTTTAGATAAGAATACAAGGATAAAGAAAAATTTTGATCTACTACCTCATTAATATGATCATCATTCCATTATTTAAAGCCTTGAATTGAAGGAGATTCTGCCACCAACTCTTTTCTGTCTATCCATTCTTCTAAAAACATAAGCCAAAAATCTAGAAATGACCTAATAGATCTGACAGGAAAGCTTTCAATCCATTGTTTACATTTTCCTTGAAATGAATCATAGAACAATATGATGCAAACATCTTCATGTTTGACTCTAATAAGCTCAGTAAAGTCACATAAATATGATATATGCTTCAAAGTCAAACTCAAATCTTCTCCATTGAATTTTGGACCATTCCTTAAAAAATATGCATCCTTGGGAAAATGATTTGGGAAACCATTAATTCCTGAAAAATCTATACATGCGTACCTTGAAACAAAAATGGCAGCATTTGAGCTCTTCATATGTCCAGTGGAATCACCATGAATCTATGAATTTTAAATTCTTCAATAATGGAGTCACCAATGTAGTTGCAGCCTCGAACAGATTCTGAGCTCCTGCTACCTTCAAGAGTTCAGATTCATAATTTTCGGGAGATTTATATCTTTAGACTCCCAGCAGATGCACCAAAATGTTATCACCAAAATCATACCTGATTGGCTGCTGACTAGACAATTTCAGTCTAACTATTTCAAACCAATCTTGTGACTGAGGCTTAGCCTCCTCAATCTGAGAGGGCTCTCTCAAGGGTTAATGATATGGAATAAAGATATAGATGGTTAACTTTATTTCAAAAATAGACTATTTATGATGAATGTAGGTTGAAAAGATCAGAGCTTAATACCATTGGGCTATGGATTCAGTGAAAGGGATCTCAATAACAAGGCTTTCCTTGTGGAAGCTAAGGCTTGTAAATATTTCAATGAAAGAGCAAGACATACAGGAGGTTTTCAATAGCTTGAGGTTCAAAGGAAGTCAGAGCGTATGATACATGAATTCTGAGTAATGAGACAGCAAGAAATTGGAAGAAAACTATTAAGAGAGATAAATCATGGCTTAATACTTAAATGAAGTCAGAGCATGAAAAATCATGAGTTTTGAGTAATAAGCATTAAGACATTGAAGAATACCTTCTAAAATATAGGAAAAAAACTCATTGAAATATAATAAGAATCTCAAGTGAATAAAAGTTGTGTTGTTACTGTATATAGCAGAAACTCCAATAACATTACAATCAAACAATATTTTTAGATTACATCTCCAACCTTATGAGTGTAGATTGAAAATAATATCAGTATGTAGGCATGGCTTATGGATTCAAAATTTTTAGTGATTCAGTGAGTTAGTTGACATGGAAGTTGAGGCTGTTTAGAGTTTCTAGAAGTAGGACACACACAAATAAAACGTGAGTATACACAGTCAATTCACATATAAAGGAATTCAGAGAATCTCATAGATGAATTCTGAGTAATATAAGTGAAAACCACTGCAATTGAGATACATAATAGGTACAAATAGAATAGGAAAGCACTAAAAAATCCTCCATAACCTCAAGTTGTTCAAGTAACAGATCTCTGTATTATCTGAAACAGCCCATTACAATAAGCTGCTATTTTGCCAAAAATCTTCCAAACCCTGACAAATTTGACCCCATGGCCTTTAATAGACATCTTACATCATCATATGATCTGCTTCTGGGCTAGATACATTTAATTTTTTCCTAATGACACCTTGCATAACCATAAAACATCAACTTTAATGATAAATAGACACCTATCCTACTTGACAGTCCTATTTCGAAAAGGACTCAAACTCTTTATTACTATCTATAACAACCTTATATATTTGAAATTACATAATTCACAAGTGTATCATCACATGGTAGAATTTGGATAATGGCATTCAGTTATTCATGACCACTTAGCTAACCTCCACAAAAATAGGAAACAGTACCCTGTTTTTTAGGCATATGATCTTTTTCCTTCTTTGAACATTTTGACTATCATTTAATCTTCATTTCGTGGTCCTTGGCTGTTGAAAGTTGGCTTAACATGGTCCATGAATATTTCATATCCTCTATCTGTTCAAAAACCACTTTAAAGGCTGCTCCAAAAGATAAAATACAGTGTGCTACGAAAATACAATAGTTTCATAGCGCTTTTTGTAGTGTTGCCTTACAAGCCTTTATCCTCAAAAATTCTGACTCTTTCTTCTTGCATCATCTTTATCACCCTTCAACACATCTCTCATAACATTTTAAGCCCTTAAATCAGCCCTTAAAACCTTTAACACTCATCAAAATAAGAAAAAAAATAGCTACAACAATTTCGTAGCGCCTTTCTGCTTTTTAAGCCTGAAGGCGCTACAAAATTGCTGAAAATGCAGAATTTTTTCATAATTTTGGGAAATGCACGTTTTTAAGTTCCAAAAACCTGTAAATAAAATTTATTAATCCTCCATTAAACATAAACCAACTCACCTTAGGCTCCTTGAGGCATTTCTTCTTCACTATTTAAAACATCCTTGCAGATTTTTCTTGTTTTTTCCTTAAAATTAGGTCTTGGAACAAATCCTATATATCCTAATCCATGATATAGTTTGAGAAACTGAAGAAGGTTTTTGTATGAAATTATGTATTGAATAAAAAAATCTCTGGGTTTTTTGAAACAAATCTCCTGCTATCCAGAAACTGCATTTTCAAAACATGTGTAAAACAGGAAAACTCTGTTTCTGAAAATAGGGCTTCAATGAAATCATTGTATCTCCCAACTGATAACACCTATGAGAAAATTGAGAGATTTTTCAGTAGTTGAGGATTTTTTTAACACAAACCTATTTCATAATTCCAAAACATTTTTTCATTTCGCCAGAAACAAAACTTGAATTTGACTACTAAACAGTCATGTACAGGACAGTCTAGTAACAACAGTTTCATAGTGGATTTTAATTTATAAATTTCTGTCACCTCCTAATGAATTTGAAGAAATAGAGAGAGGTTTTTTTATATAGTTACCTTATTAATGACAACATCTTTCATATTTACAAAATTCGTTTTCAGTTTCTCAGAAACCGCCTTTGAAGTTGACTACTCCAAACCAAAAAACAGAGAAATGCTTCACATTCACTACGAAACTATTAGCCAGTTTCGTAGCAATTTTTGCCTATTTTACACTGAATTCACTACGATAATGGATTCTTGGCTAAAATGGAATATTTGCTACAAAAATCTTGAAAATTGAAATCATTCAGAAAATGATGAGTGATGTGACATGAGGGAGTTTGAAAGTGAGTGGGTTTAGACCTTATGGTAAGATTTAAACAAGAAAAATTCAAAATTACTTTTGACCAAGTAATGAGAAATGAATTATATGACCCTACCAATGACACATGAACCTGTAGGACTTTTTCAACTGATTCTTCATTTTTATGATTGATAACAAGAAGTTTTCCTATTCTTCCAGTAGTGCATTGATCAGTATGGTAGTCATTTCTATGTATGAGATTATCTCCCCTAATTATTGTACTTTATCTCTTATTTCATATATCGTCATAAAGTATGAGACTATTCCTTCTTATTTTGATATATTCATATTTTATATTTCTTTATCTAATGATATTACTTCAGCTGGAGTGCTTACGGAGAACAACTCTACAAGTTTGTCATATATTTCTTTTGATGTTTCTAATTTTGATACATAGAAAATTATGGGATCCTTGATGGATTCTATGAGAATCCTTTGAGCCCTTACTAGCTTTTTCATATACCTTGCAAGTGATTCAACATATTCTTTTGGAGGTTTGGTGATTGAGCCCTTAACATTTTCAATGACCTCATTTTCTATGAGGTTCAAATATGTCGTCTTATTCCATGCTAAAAAGTTTTAATCCCTAACCAATTTGTTTCTTTCCTTGTAGAAAGAAATTTTAACAAATTCAGATATAGATGTAAATATATGTACTTTATAAGATTCTAATCCAACCTACATTCTTCTCAAATATGATGATGATATAGGTAATAGAAAAATTCTTCTTGATGAAGATGGTTTTCTTCAAAAGTGATCCTAGACTCCAAAGAGAGGGATATCACCTTAGATATTTTGATGATGATGGAAACCTTTGTGATCTTGATTTTCTTGGATGAGTATACTTCAAGTTACTTTTATTTCTAGATCATTTACAATTGAGTAGAGATAGGGTTTTGAGGTCTCCTTTCTTGAGATGATGATTTGAGCGAGGATCCCAAGAATGATTTAACTTTGAACTTCTTCTTGGATCGATCTAGGCTTTTGAAACTTCCTTCAAGATAATGAAGTAACATTTATCTTCAAATTTCCTTAGAGATGAGAGGACCTTATTAATTCTTTGATTCCCTTGATATCATTTTAGAACCTTGATATTTGATATCTTGAGTGTCCTTTTTTAAGCTTCCCTTATTTCACTTGTTACCTTAGCTATGAAACCATGTTGAGAAATTTAAGGTAGAGACAAGAGGTGATTTCTCTAACAATGATAATTGCTTGTGAAGTATTTTTAATTTTCTTAATTATGTTTTTATTTAATTAATTATTATTATGTTTTATTCTTCATAAAAAATCTACTAAATCATAAAGAAAAATGCGACAAAGGACATAATATTCAGGTGATCATCCAGTGGAAAAACCTATCCTAATTTGAGAAGAAAACCAAAACAAATTCTTCTTCTTATAACATATTCAATTAAATAATTCCAATACCTAGACCCTTAACAAAGAATCCTGCAAGACCAAGTCAATCCTTTATTCAAAGAAACTTCTTCCTTGACTTCAACTTTGACCTCAACAATACTGCAACTTCATCTTACCTACAATTTATGAAACTTTTCGGCCCTAGCTTCAGAAACCGTAGATCACATGAGAGAGAAGAAAATGGAGATATATATCTTTCTTTTACTTCTCTATCCCTCATTCTCTTTCATGGTGAATTCATCTTTCAAACTAGAACTTTTTGACCCCACTATTTGACACTTTGATGTGACTAAAATTAGGCATTTCTGCAGCAGATTCAAACCCTATATATATTTTCACATGTGGAGATAAGTAACCCAATATTTATACCAAAATCTTTGATATTGATTTATTCTTCATCCTACTTTATCTCACACCTTTTTCCTCTTACTTGTGCTCTAATGATGAGTGATTAGTGTTTCCTTGAGAGATTCCAAGTGTCACCTTATATATTCTTCTTGACCATGACTTGAGGGTAACTTTCCATTGCTTCTAGGATGACTTGATATCTAGAGATGGTTTATTTCTTTATTGAATGTTAAATTGTTGGATGTGCTTTCACTTGGTCTTGGGGGGTCTTCTAGACATTTTACAATGACTAAAACACATATGTAACAAGCCCAAATGGGTCTTTAATAGATTACCTTTACTCATTTTACTTTATGAGTTGATGAAAAAACCTAATAGTTCATAATGGGAGCTTTATATACAAAATAAAATTCTTTGAGAATGAAACCCATGCCTCAAGAACACTAAATTTTTTTTTATTTTTCTTCTTTTTCATTAATTACATAAAAATCATGATTACGCATCTAATTATAAAAATGGAACCTAGTTACATATTCCAACAGGGCTTATTCTTTCTCACAAGTCGACTGTAGGATTGGCTTCAAACTTGAAGGGAAAATGGGAGAAATCCTAGTGTAGTTCCTCACTAACTCACTCTGAAATTTGACGGCTTAAATGGAATTTGTTGGATTCCCTAACTACGATATCTAGGGTTAGGGTAGAAAATTGAGGAGAGGAGAAGAATTTAGGGTGATCATAAAGGATTGGGACCAGTGAATAGCCAAATTTGGAGAATGGAGTCAAATTTAGTTTGATTTGGGTTTTTAGCTCTACCAGGGACTCCTTATGCAACTTCACTAACCCTATAGGGGAAAAAACTAGGTCACAGGAGGAATTTATATTTCATTTCACAAATTGATGGAATTTCAAGGTGAAAGGCATACAACCCACCCATAAGAATAATTTTTTCTTCTTTCCAAAATGAGTAACATATGCAACGAGCCAAGATTACAAGTGTTTCATGAATTCACATTAATTATTAGGTCACAAGTAAAATCAAAGCATAAAATTCCATACATTAGACATAAACCATAAAAAATTATCTTGAAAAGAGAAATTACATAGAAAAATGAGTATATCCATGCATAAGATTTTCAAAAATGAAGCTCCATGATAAGATAGACATTATCCAAACATCAAAATACATTAATAAACCTCCAATTCATCCATTAATAGCATACCTGAGTTCTTTTCTCAAGCAAAAATACTAATCCAAGTGACGATGAATGAGAGAGAATGCCCCTCTTATAGTTATACAATATTCTAATGGGCTTGGATGACCTAATTTAGCCTAATGTTTCCCCTATAATAAAATAATGTGCAAAGTAATAATACATTTGGTGACAAACCCACTAAATAGCTCCAAAACATGAATAATTAGTCTCTCAAGATGACCGAAATGATAGAAAAATAGATAGAAGGGCCATTGGAATGCCAGATGAAGTATCTCATGTGTCGTAATGAGTAGAAGGGATCCAATAATAATGATGAAGGTGCTGGCCCCTTTGATATACAATAAAATGGGCTATGATGCTCCCAACTGGATATGGAGGAAGAAAGAACATTCTGACAGGTATCCAACTGAACCGTACAAACATGTGCTCCATTTTTAAGGGATAGGAAAATGATGCAAGTGCTCCCTTGTCTACTTAGGTGAGAGAAAATCCCATTTGAGCTCTGGATTAGTTACTAATTTTGTGGTGCAAATGTGTAGCTAGATGGGAAAGGTGGTCTAGGTGCATCATGATCATCAAAAAAGTATGACATGAGCAATAAATAAGTGGCATTGAGGATACCATGGCATGGCTATCTAATCTTTGCTATGGTGGAGGTCCATGGCTCTCAACTCTCACCCTAAAAATTTCAATAAGAACCTTTTAGGGGGCTTGGATCCCATATAGAGAGACCAAACCGCAAGACGAAGAACCACCTACAATCTTGGATAATATCCAATGGACCTCCTTTCTTCACAATATAATGATTCATTAATGCAATTGTGTAAATGAGCTTACAAATCATGGAACAAATTTGACACTTCATAGTGGCATGCCCTTCCATAATGGGCTTTAAAATGTACAAGTGTATCCAGGCTCAAGAAAGAGGTTAATCAAGGACCCTATTTGGTAGTTTCAACCTATAAGGTAGTGACAGATCCATGGTACATCTATCAGATGGCATGTGTCATGTGAAATAAGGATGGAACAAAGTGGGTTAATAAGGAAGGCTCTTGTTACACGTTATTTTTTCACCATAACATTTGACTATCTATATAGGTTCATCATAACCTATATTATGTTCCCTTAGAATTCAAAAACACTAATGTTCCTAAACCAAGTCTTGGAATTGGAGAAAATCTCATTAAAACCCTTAAAAGTCCAACTTCGCACTTTTCCTAGCTCTTTCCTGCGGATCTGTAGATATTTGTTCTATAGCCTGCGGCACATCTCGTACGTTCTTCTTATAAAACCTACGGATCCCCGTAGAAATTCAAATAAAGGAAAAATTAAGTTCTAGAAGCTTAGCTAGATGAATATTCTCCCAACTAGAAGCTTCTAGACATGCGATTAGTTTGAGCTTAATCCCTACACTCATGGAGCTCTATCCCTCCACTCATGGAGCTTATCCCTTGGTCTATGGAGCTAAAATCCCTTCATGAGAGGAATCCATCCCCCTCTTCATGGAACTGAAACCACCTCCATTTCCCTATAAATTGACCTCATGTTTCAGTCTCAAGGGTAGACATACATATTTGTTGCTGAATAAATTCTCAAGAGAACATACTCTCTACACTAGTCATTATTGGTATGAGAATGATCACACACTCATGTCTATAACTTCATACTAGTTCAAAGAGAGCAAGGCTTGTCAATTTGAAGGAGGAATGATTGTTCAAGACCCTGGGAGGAAGTTGTACGACATCAAGGCATCAGGTTGTAAAGTTACTCTTTTCATTCAAGATAGTACATATGGATCTCCTTTTCTCATTGAGCTGTTCTTGTTCTTATGAATAATTCAATACTTATATTCCTTGATCACTAAGTTATATTAGATGTTCTCAATTATTATATGTGGTAGGTGATTTTAATTCTTTTGTCTGTCTTTGATTTCCGGTTCTACTCTTACTGAAGAAGCCTCTTCAGAGCGACTAGATAAAAGACTGCACCGAACGTCGGATCTCAAGGTAGGGGCATGTCCTCTTTCTTTGTTTATAATAATTCTAAATCACATCTAATCTAGAGAAAAAAAATTACAAATGGATGTTTGTTTCTAGCTATCCATAGGATAGTAGGGAGATCACTCTTGTCCAGAATACAGATTAATCCGCATAACAAAATGGTGACTCCACTGGGGGTAGAACTTAATTTTATTTTTTATCTTTTAGTTTGAATTTTAAAGAGTTTTTTTATTTTGATTTGTCTAAAACTAGGTTGGTTAGATAACTTATCGGAATCCCTCAAAAGAAAAGCTGAATTTTTATTTTTTTGTACTTTTCCTGGCCTCCGCGGTTTTTATTTAAAAACAATGCGATAGCCTCTGCAGTTTTTAGTTCAGAACAATGTGATACCACTTTTTTCTTCATTAGAACCTGTGGACTTGTGAATTTTTTTTGAAAAAATAATAATTATGTTTTTAGGAGCTAGATTACCAGATTCTCTGTGTTTGCCCCAATTTGTCTTGACTGTTAGAATCTTATGTTAGAATTTCTTTCTAGCAATTTTTTCGTTTGTGTGATTTTTCATCTAATTTGAATTTTATGAGTGAGCATTTTCCCTACTTTCTTGCTACTCCATATAAGAAAATTACATATATCTTCGCTTACCGGTATCATGTTGTTTTCTTTTTGAGCCATTAAAACTTGTTGCAAACCTTAATTTTATGAAAATTAATTTCATTTTCATTTACAGATTTAGAAGATCCTTTAGATTATTAAGGCCTGATTTTCACACCAAACCATTATTGGATGTTTTCATTTCTACTGAGATAAGTATAAATTCTTCTTGGTTCGATGACAAACTAAGAGAAAATGTCCTCAAACTTTCTAGATAAAGTTGAACATTAGAATTTTTCTTTTTGATTTTGAATTTTATGTTTTTAGGAGTTTTAGATATGATTTTCTTTTTGGAAATGGTTTGTTTAATGATTTGTAGTTTCTAATCTGATTGATAAAGGATTTCATTTCAAACGAGTAATTGATCATTTTATGAAATTGGGTTCTCAAAGAAATCATCTTCTTTTCAAAGATTTTTTTTATGAAGAAAGAATTGGTGCTTTGAAAGTTGTTATATCTCAATATTTCCCTTAAATAAGATTCATTGAAAATAAAAGAGTTTCACTTTTCATATAGATGCATTTAGCATATTTTTGAGTTGGGTCATAAAACATCATTGAAGTTTCACTTCGATACTTTCTATCTTAATAAATATCTAAATTAAAAACAATGCTTTAATAAAATAAATCTAGAGATTTTTACATTTTCTAGGGCTCTTTTCCACCAACATAGCTTCGGCTAATGCCTTGGAATAGGTTGTAATTAACAGTCCAAGGTAGTTCAAACAAACTAGTAGCAATATTGCGATTGGAAAATCCAATTGTAGCATTTGCGATTTGGGAAGCTCTTCTTCAAAGATTCAAGCACGAGATCATGTCTGAACCAGTGAGGTAATCATACCTATCTCATTGGGAAATAAAGCAGATGTGCACGTATTAAAAATGATAAACCTCGGATAGACCATTGTCAAGGAGCCTCAGGTCAATTTTTGGTAAACCTTGGATTATATCAAGGAGCCTTCAAGGCGATTGAGCTAGTTACTCTGTCGTTGCATGTATATCGTATCATAGATTGTTCCCCCAGGTACATTTGTTCCTGTTGGTGACCTTAGTGGCTATAAAATTGAGGATTCTTTCCCAAGTTGATGGTGGAGGAAAGGTCCCGTTGTACCTGGAGCAGATGTCGACTAGAATCACTTGGACTTTCTGGAGGGTACTCTTCACTTAGAGATGGTATAAGTGGAGAGACTTGCACCGGACTGTTTCATTAAGCAGGTTATTGGGGTAGCTATTCCAAGCGCCATTTCCACATTAGAATTCTACGACATTGGATTTCATCACCAACTAGTGTTTTTAGTGTGGGAAACTACTATTTGTGTGTGGATTTGTCTCTTAGATTTTGTAGGTGTGTGATCAATTTGGTTGTTTTCTTTGATTTCATTAGTTAAAAATTTTAATCGTGGCTGAATTATCTAGACAATCATGTAGAATGTAGGGGAATCCCCCTGAGTACACACCAAGCCAGTTAGAAAAAATTAAATCTAAGAAAGGACAAAAATTAGGGACTGGATCAACTAAACACGAGGAAACATTAGTAATTATTCATCCTAATTATGATGTAGATCAACCTCAAACAATAGAGAGTTCTCAAAACTTACAATTTCTGAACTAGTTGAACTTGCTTCCACAACTAGTGAATTATCAGCTACTGAGCGTAAAATTTTTGAACTAGAAACTAAACCTGATACGTCTGAGCCTACTTCAGAGTTCATTACTCTAACCCCTGGTCATCTTGATTCACCTAGAGTGAAGTTTCGCATCACTGAGAACCTTCCTTCTGACCTCATTTGCATTGAAGAAGTTACTGACACATAAGAATAAGTTGTTCTTCCTTCACATCAGGAATATTTAGATCTTAGGCCAAGTGAATCAATTTACTATAGCCATTTCAAACAATATCCTTGGTATTCTCAGTTAACAAACTTTCTACACAACTATGGTCTAAACTATTCGCCACCCTGAATTCCTTTTTATGCCTTACCAAGAGGTAATTACAGACCTTCATTAAACATGTATGCTGAGTCATCCATGTTTTATGCATCACCAAAATCATATTTTTATGGTGGTCTGTCTATTTCTATGGAATACCAGTCGCTTTCTGGTACTTTCTCATTAGCAGCTCCTTCTCCCGACAAAGATATACTATCATCTGGTCCAAATGAATCACATACTGAAACTTTGAGCGTGGAACACATTTACATGATGTCTAGAAACATTCCTAACCTTGACCCTTAAAGTAGTGACTTACTACCTGGGGGGCAACCTCAAGGTAGTAATTTACCGCCCGCAGGGTAGCCTCAAGGATAGTACGTACCTCAAGGACAGTACATACCTCAAGGCCAGTACATACCTGAAGGAGCATATCAACCTCAAAGGTAGTACTCAATTCAGGGTCTGCAACCTCTTCAAGGACAATACCCTATGCGAGGGCAACCGTCTTTCCAAGGACAACAACCTCCTTTAGGGCTATAGTTCTACCTAATACAATAATTGTTTCAGGGAGGTAAATCTTTTAGTGGGAATTATCCAACCAACTATCAAACATACGTTCCAAATTATCAACTTGTTTATGGTCCATCTTATGCAACACAACCTTCAATGTGACCTCCATATCCTTGAGTAAACATGGTGTGGGATCCCTCACAAACTCAACAGAATTTGAAACCTAACATGCAAGTACCTTATAATCAACCTGGTCAGCCAATTGGTTATAGTCAAATCCAGTAAACTATCCAACCTACGCTTCAAGTTATACCACAGGTATCTTCACATAGTATAGTTCAGTAGCCTGGTCCAAGTACACCTAAAACACCAACTCAAACTGCTTCACCAACTGCTGTTCAACCTACCAGACCTATCCTTGAAATTTCTATAGCCCCTATTTCTACAACCCCTCAAGTATAAAAAAAATCCCTGTAGTCACTGCTCAAAAACCTGGACCCACAGTTTAGACTGATGTTCATATGCCTACGAGACAACCTGGTACAAGTAAAATTTCAACAAGCCAACCTCAGGTTTTTTATCAACCATATCAAGGGAAATATCAATATGGACATGTAGCACAAAATCCAATATACCAGCATCAACTGTACCCTGGTTACATGTATCAGATACTAGCTCAACCTCAATATGGTCCAACCAATCCTGGTTATCCGGGAAGTATTCCAATCCCAAATGCATCGGCTATTCCAGGATATCTTGGATATCCGCCTCTTGGTACTGGTATAGTTCCACAAGGTTATCAATTTGCTCAGCAAGACCCTAACCATCGGTTGCCATTAATTGCAACTTTGGATTTACCTAATTTGTCATGCCTAACGAATGATCTGATCTATTATCTTCTGTATTGGCTGCCAATGCCAAATAATTTTCCCAGTATATTCCTAATTCCAAAGGTAAATCAGGAGAGGAGCCCTCAAACCATGTCATGACCTACCACCTCTGGTGTGCATCCAACTCTTTGATTGATGATTCCATTTGATTACGACTGTTTCAGAGAACACTGGTAGGTTTAGCTACAAAATGGTATATTGAACTACCACGTGGCTCATTCAACAATTTAAACGCGCTGGCGACATATTTCTTAACACATTTTCAGTTTGCAATCAGACACAACAATCGCACGGAACTATTGACTTCATTAAAATAATCTACATCTACATGCATATATGATTATATACATGAATGGAGACATAGAAGACGTTTAGTGAAAGTATTTATTCCAGATCAAATCTTGGCAGAATGGTTCATCAAAGAATTACTTCCAAATATCACTGAAGATGTGGCTAAGGGAGGAGTTGTTACTGAGGAACAGGTCATTGCTCAAGCTCAGTACTTAGACCTGGTATATACAGAGTCTGGTACTTTATATGAAAAAATAATTGACTTACGACGTCCTGGTCAAATAACTGCAACTCCTTCATGGTCTCATGCTGCAGACAGTATAATTGGTTTAGTTAACACAAATAAGAGTAAGAAGAAGTATTTAAAAACTACTTCTCCTATCATAACTTTACCAGATTAACTGAAAGGAGATTCTTCCCTTGAAACTCCTGCCGACATTCATGTTGTAGGTTCATCTATGGCTAAATCCAAAACCGGTAATAAGAAGAAAGGAAAGAATAAAATCAAACAGACTACATCTCCCATAGAAAAAACCGAAAAGAATGAACCATTTGATGATAAATTAAAACCTCATTATCCTTGTCTTATCTGTGACGAGGATCACTTTAATAAAGAGTGCCCACATTGGTCTAAGGTCTCCAAATTAATCAAAGGTTCACCTACACGCACTGTCTTGAAGGATCCTTTTCCTACTCAAGATAGAAAAATGATAGGATCTTATTCACATTCATCGGCAAATATTTTAATGATTTCTAAAGTTATGGTTGCGACGCGATCACAAGACTATGGAAGTAAAAATCCTGTAACTGGTAAAGAGAGAGAAAATTATAATTCAACACTAGCTACATCTCCTTCGGTTTTTGATCTACTTCATATTGAGAAACCTAATAATGATATAGTAATTAAACCACCTACTAAAGGTGTTCTTTGAAAATCAACTTTCAATCCACATGCGAGAGCTGCTGATAACTACAACTTTGTTGAAGACTTCGCAATTTCCCCTTCAATAATGTCGGCCTTAGAAGTGCTACAATCATGTCCAGCACAAAGGAAATTAATATTATCACCTATTGGATGTATAGGTCCTCAGGATTCTAACCTCATGGTATTTGATCTAGAAAAGTTTACACCGAGACTCCCTCATCAGATGGCTTTTCAGATTCCGGTATTGGTAAAAAACAAACGAGGTTTTCATATTTTAATTGATGAGGGGGCATCCACATGCATAATATCGTTAAATTGTTGGAAAAATATTGGTTTGCCAACACTCAACCAATATCCAACAATTCTTAAAGCCTTTGATGGAAGAGGATTTCATCCGTTTGGAATTTTAAAATATCTACCTATACAAGTAGAAGGAAAAACTATTAATCTAGATGTGGAAGTTGTTGATGACCCTCTGAATTACAACCTTATTTTGGGTCTTAGTTGGTCATATGACATGAATGTTGTCATTTCATCTGTCTTTCAGTTAATAATGTTTCCTCATAAAGGAAAGATTGTGAAAATCGATCAGTTGTCATATTATTCGTCTGACTCGGCTTCTACAAATAGTATCCAACATGTTGGAAAATCAACTATCCCATATGAAGATGTTGGTGTAGCTTTAGTAAAGGAATCTAATTTGATGGGCACTTTTTCTGTGCCTCCACCCAACGTACCACATACCATTGCCAACATCAATATGATTTCATCAAGCACTATACCATTCGATGACACTTGGGTAGTGCCTTCAGAGTCAGAAATTGATTATTTCAATGGCGAGATGTCTTTGAGTACTTTTGAGATGGAATATGAAGCAATACAGTTGTTTTCTAACACAATTTAAACTAATATTGATCCAATGAATGTGATCCCCGAAGAATCTTCTTCACTATTAAGTTCAGACTTGACATCAATTTCTGATCCTTTTCAACAAGTGTTTCATACTAATGAAAGTATTCAAGAATTTTTGTCTATGGAAGAATTACCTTGGATGATGTACACCATAGATATTTGTTTTTAGCTGAACTTGATAGGTTTGAAAATAATGTTTCATCTATTTTAAAAATTGATTATGTCAAGGAACCACATAATCCCATATCGATTACAAATTCAGATTCTGAGATTAATTTGGGAAACATTTCTACAACTATTCCTATTGAAATATCAGTTAGACCTAGAATTGTTGAAAACATTCATATAGGTGCTTCTTGTACAATTGATGAAATTAATACATATAAATCCCTATTTCAAGAATTCCGAGACATATTTGCCTAGTCTTATGAAGAGATGCCAGGAATCGATCCAAATATTGGCGTTGATGAAATAAGGACATGCCCAGATGCAAAGCCTATTAGAAAATGATTATGTACAATACATCCGCGAAAGGATGCTACTATTAAAGATGAATTTGGAAAGCTACTGCGAGCGGGATTTGTTTGTCCAATCCCATTAACAGATTGGTTATCTAATATAGTTCTCGTTACCAAGAAACAAGGGAATATACGAGTATGTGTCGATTATAGGGATATTAATAAAGAGTGTCCAAAAGACAATTATCCTACCCCCTATATCGACCAAATCATCGATGATTGTGCTGGAAATGAAATTTTTTCATTTATGGATGGATTTTTCGTATATAATCAAATCAACATACACCCTGCTGATCAACCAAAAAACAACGTTTATATGTCTTTGGGGAACATTTTATTATTGCAAACTACCTTTCAGATTAAAGAACGCTGGTGCAACTTTTCAAAGGGAAATGTCTTATCATTTTCACGATATGAAACATATTGTACAACCTTATCTATATAATTTACCTACTCAATCATTACATAGGGAATATCATCCTACTCACTTACGAGAATTTTTTATGAGATGTAGGTATTACAAGATTTGTTTGAATCCACACAAATGTGGTTTTTGTGTGCAATCCAGATGATTACTGGGATTTGTTTTTTCGACTCGAAGGTTGAGGCCATCATAAATTTACTTCCTCCTTCCACACTTCGCAACTCCAAAGTTTACAAGGGAAAGAAAAAAAATTTCGTAGATTTATCCGGAACTATGCTGAGTTAACAAAAGGTTTTACCCGGTTTTTGAAACAAAATGTTCCTTTTATTTGGGATGAGATTTTTGATCGATATTTTGATGCTCTAAAACATGCGTTAACCCATGCACCATTATTGTATCCACCCAATTACAACCAGGATTACCTTTTTTACCTAGCAGCATCTGATTCCATCATTGGAATGGTTCTAGTTCAAGAGGATAAATCTCACAATGAGCATGTGATTTACTATCTAAGTTGGAATCTGAATCTGACTGAAATTAAATATTCACATGTGGAGAAATTGGACTTGGAAGCAGTTCAAGCTGTCCAAAGATTTTGTCACTACATATTGTTACGAAAGACAACTATGATATATAATTGCAACCTAATGATGTATATTTTGACAAAACAATTACTCGGGGGAAAATACTCTAAATGGATTTTTATCCTACAATAGTTTTATTCGGAATTCGAGAAATATAAATAAAATAAACCACTAGTGTTTGCAGAACTCATGTGTGACTTTCCCAATACTGAGACAGAAACTGTGGTAGAGAATCCCATTGTAGATGAATCTCTGTTTCTTATTAGTAAGTTATACCCATGGTATGGAGATATCATCATTTTTTTCCCAGAGCTTTCATGTTCAAATCGACGGAGAATCCGCTATCAATCTCAGCAATACAATAGTGTTGGAGAGACACTTTAACGTTGTGGTGCAGATTCTAGTTTTTGACGTTGTATAACTCACAAAGAGGTTGAAAGGGTTTTGAATGACTACCACTCTGGAGCGTGTGGTATTCATATGTCTGCGTATTCCACAACCCAAAATATATTATGTGCTGGCTATTTTTGGCCGTCATTGTTCAAAGATTTTATTATTGTAGTCCAAAAATGCCATAACTACCAAATTTTTGATCAAATGATGTGTGCACCTCCAGCTTATCTTCACCCAATAATTGTTGTCGGTCCTTTTGCAAAATGGAGAATTGATTTCATTACATTTAACCTTCACTCGGCCGAGGGCATGGGTATATTATGTAGTTTTCCCAAATTTTAGCCTCAAGCTAAAAGGAACATTATAGTTAGCATTATCTCTAGGTAGATGAATAAAATGGGCAGGGAGGCCCATTAACCTCTTTAGAAGGAATAATAACATTCCTCATGTGAAAAGAGGAAGAACAAGTAGCTGGATTAAGCACCTATAGGTGTGAACAGGATTGGATCATATTGATTTAGTCATATTTGACCAAATCCACATGCACTATCTAGATACATTGTATCTCCTTGATGGACTGTGCAGTTATAATGGAGGAAAACTTGCATGAGCTTGGTGGCACATATGGATGGGACCCATTATGGAGAGGTGCACTTGCTATATATGGAGAGGAGGGAAGCCATTTTTATGGATTCTTTTATTATTATTTGCTTGGGTCTGATGAGACTTTGCTTCCTCTTACTATTTAGGAGGGTTGCAGTGTTTTTTAGCACAAGGGTGTTCCTGGTTGGGAATCCCTACCTCATCCTTAGGGAAGGAGAGGTTCTTTGGGATAAATTTCCTCATTCTAGAATTTTGGCCAAGCTACCTCCTTTAGCTACAATGCAGTTTATGTTTAGATTTGGGTTGTGTTACAGGGTGCAACAAAGGAGGATCTATTTGAGTCATTTCTGGGCTTATTTTTCAGTGGAGAGCTTGTCTATTCATTGGAGGATTAGCATGAAGGAATATCGGGCATATTTTCACATCTTGGCACTTGGCCAAAGCATATCTTCACTTCTAAAATGCAGTCCCTTGTAGGAACTGCATCCTTTTTCAGAGAGCTGCTACAGCAAGGTTTAATACCTTGATTTTGGGCTAGTTTCCTATAGAAAGGGCCAACCCTTCTCCCGGAAAGCTAGGAAAAGGGATTCTCATCCATATTGTACTTTATTCAGCTATATTCATGTAATTTTGTAGGATACTGTGTTATTTTGCAGCTGAATATTCAGATCTAATCTTTTTGTGCTTCAGCTTCCAAGAAACCCTTGCCGGGTTATCTTTACATTCTATAAAAGAGGCTAGCTCTTTATTTTTCTCTATGATTTGGCTAAATAGACTATAGATAAATTTTCCATTACATATTTCTACAGAAACCCTCTTATAATCACGGTGTGCTTGCTTTAAAGTTTTCTGTATGGGTTAAGCCATGGGTTTTCAGTGTTTTTCAGCCATATAAGAACCGGGAGATCTGTTTAACTTGGATGGAATGATTTGTTTCTTCTCCCACTCTATATGTGAGATGTATAGTGCATGAAATAAGGTATCCAAGTCCCATTACTCATACTTATAGCGTTATTTTCTTGAAATATCATTTTTATGGTCCAGATCACTACTTTTCCCCACTTGGAGATAACATATGGAGATATAGTTTTGTTGATATGCTCCTAATCTGATGGAAATGTGTTTATTACACATTTAATAAGTATATTGACACCACTTAAATTCTTTTGTTGAAGTATTGCTATAGCCCCAACTTTAGAATATCTTAAGATATTCTCATTATTGTAGAATTTCCCTATTTTGGGATATTACATATTATTCTCACTGTAGATTACTTTATCAAATGGGTTGATACGATGCCTAAATTCATGATATATGGAAAAAATGTAGCTACATTCGTATTAAACCATGTGATTTCTCGTTTTGGAGTACCTCAAGCTATTATCATAGACCATGGGAGTGATTTTCGAAATATAATGATGACCAAACGTTCCGATCAACTTTGTCTGCACCATGATAAATCTACTGCATACAACCCGCAGGCTAATGGTCAGGTTAAATTCATTAATAAAGTTTTAACCACCATTATTAAACATATTATTAGAACTCACAAATTGAATTGGCATACTATGTTTTTTTCGGCACTATGGGCATACCGAACCTCAGCAAAAACTACTACATGGTTCACTCCTTTTCAACTGGTTTATGGTTTGGAAGCTGTGTTTCCATTTGAATGCAAAATACTATCACTCCAATTAGCCATAGAGTTACTACCAACTACCTTTGAAGAGGAAAACGCATTTTGTACTTAGTACAATTAGATGAAACTCGATGCACTACTGCATTAGCTGCCGAGGCTCATAAGAAATGTGTGAAATATCATTATGATTGAAGTGTTACACCTCATGTTTTTTCAGAAGGTGACCTAGTCTTAGTATATGATCAAGCTAACAATAAGCTAGGTTCTACAAAATTCGAACCAATGTGGCATGGTCCTTACATTGTCAAGCGAGTGCTTGCCAAAGGGGCCGATGAATTGACTAATTATGACAAGGTCTCTTTAGATAAGCCCATAAATAGTCTTTATTTGAAGAGATATTATGCTTTATTCTCATGTGAAGATCTCACTTGTATATTAATTATTTTAGATAGTGTGCCTTAGATTAGATAAGTGTGCCTAGTTTAAGTTTTATTTTTGCTACTATCACTGCTTATATTGATTACTCTTGATATTGCAGATGTTGACATCCCTTCAAACGTACATTGGTTTTGTTGATGGTGCCTGTCATAGTAAACAGAATATCTCTTCCACAGCTTGGGTTATCTATTCACCCACTGATGAGTTGGTTTCTATGCATGGGGTAAGCCTTGGTCAAACAACAAACAATATTTCAAAATATAGCACAATAATTGAGTTATTAACTGATGTCATTTCATTTGGTATTCGAATTTTGATCATTACGTTAGATTTAGAGCTCATTGTATTACATTTAAACAGAGTATACGTAATTAAAAATCCATTGTTATTGAGATTATTTTTGAAGGTTCGTCTCTTGGAATGATAATTTGATTACATTGAATATCAACACATTTCAAAAAATTTAAAAACATTGGCCGATGCATTAGCTAATCGTGTTCTAAATAGGAATTTCCAACATTAAAACAATAAACAAAAACAACATTCGATATATGTGAAACAAGATACTCAGAGAAATTAGTAATATCATAGATAGGTTTGTTTTCAAAAAATATTACATCGTTTATAATCATAGGATTAAACACCTTATGATATGATAGATAGTGATACAAAAACAAAAATATGTGGATCCATAATGATCATCTACTATCTGTGATGATGATCATAGTAGTAGACTATGGTACATGCCACCTTGTGTAGGAATCTCCTAAACTATCCTGGTACACCTGTAACATGTCTATGAAGCTGGAGAGGAATGTCATCTGTTCCTGTCTCAAGAATATCTATGGTTAACCTCTCCAATTTGTGTTCCATATCAATTATGATCGCTGCTGCTTGATATTGTTGTGGTGCTATAGGCTTTGCTTTCCACCTATCAGAGCGACAGAGTGTAGCTGGTCGTCATGGACCAACATCTGCATTTAATTTTTGTTATCAGTATTGGATGATAAAAAACAAATAAAAATTAGATTTTAAAAACATCAAAATGGTTCACTTACCTGATTCGTCCCATTGTGCCCCTGGAGACAAGGACATCTCAGGATCACCTCTGAAACCTATACCTGCATAGGGGAAGTATTCAAAGGTGAAGAATTGATTCTTTAGACACATAAAGTATGCCGGAGTGTTTCGAACCACTGAACTACCATCGCCACCATGGCAGGCCATTAATGCAACCCAATGTACCATTCGAGGATCCTGAAATTCCCCACAATCCACTAGAATAAGCTGGGGGGCAAGAAGTGGAATTCTCTCCAAATCAAAGGAAATAAAAATGGCGCCATAACCAAAGTTTTTTAACTTTGCGTTCTTTGCTCTGGTTAGTTGGCCTTTCATGTTTGCCAATAACCCTTCACACCAGTTGAATATGGTTCCTCTGAAACACTTCACTGCAGTCTGCATTTGAGATTTAGTGGCTCCATGTGGAGCTGCACTTCCACACAACCTAGTTACCGTGAATGGAATCACTTTGAGATCTAATTGCAAGATAGTCTTTATGTCTATGCGATTATCCTTTGGATCTGCCAAATCAGTGAAAAACTATTGTTTGTAGCTAGAAATGGGTAGGCCACCCTATCTAGCTCCAAACAAGGATATATTTTCTCCTCTTCAGGGAAATCCGGTGAGAAAATAGATATCCTTGAGCTCGATTGTGAGCCAATGGTCACCAATGATAAAACATTGATTTTGAACATCCCATGTGTTCACTAACCATGTCATCAACTATACTTGTGCTCTCATACCTTGAATCACCCAAAACTTATATAAACCACAATTTTTTAACTCTCGCATTGTTTGAGGATTATTCATGGCTTCATTGTCTATGTCTTCATGCTAACGTTCTCTCCACTCTAGCATGGTGAAATAGCCTGCAAATTAACACATTTGAAGGTTATAAACCATTGGAATGAAAACATTTAACCATTTTTTAGAGAATTTGTAGATTTTAAAATGCTCACGGTGCCTCCACAGTTTTTGTGCAGAGACAGTGTGGACATCTGCATAGGCTCCACACAAAAATCGTAGTAGCCCAATAATTCTCCTTTTAGGAGATTATCAGGGTCAGCAGGTAGTGCGCGCATGATGTGGGGACCCTCGAGGGCACATTTTTTAACATAATTTCTCCCCAAAAAATGAAATTAAAGCAAAAAAAAGAGAATTGAAATGGAAAGAAATGAAGAGTAGAGTGATGTGGATTACTTGGTTCTAATGAATCACGAATTGAACGGACGGTTCTCCTGTTATTGGCTCTGGAAATTTTTGCCAAAAGCTCTCAATTTACTGCTCTGAAGATAAAAGGTAAAAATGAATTTGTTAAAATCCTTTTTATATTTTTTGAATGAACAAAATATTTTATTTTATTTATTTTTCACTTAAAAAGGTTATTTTTAAATATTTTTACTTCTTTGGAACATGTATTTTTAATTTTTTGAGTTTTTGTGTAGGTTATAGGTTTTTTGGTTAAACAATTATTTTGATGATGACTATACCTTTATCACTTTTTCAGGCTCTTGAAAATTAAGAAAAAGAGAAACCCTGGAGTTCTCTTTTAAGCCCTTTTTAGACTCTCTAAATATGAAAATATTGCCGAGTACTTGACTATTTGAACTCGTTCAAGAAAATGAACATTCCTCCCTTTAGTATAAGTTTACTGATTTTTTGGACTGAAATGGACTATTTACGAAAAAGGTATATTTTGACTAATCATGGTCAGTAGAGTTCTCTCATCTATTATTTTATCCTTTTTCGGGCTTGAGAGACTAAATTTACGAAAAAGTAAAACCACAAAGTTTACTTATGTTTTTCTTCTGACTCCCTAAAACTGAAAAACATCGAGTTTCTCCTATACTAGGCTCGTTAAAATTTAACTGTAAAGGACCTGTCAATTACAAACATGGCCAGACCACTCCTTCTTAGGGTTCGATTTTAATACTAAGATGGACTCATCCGAAGGATGAGCTTACACAATAAGAAAATGTTATCCTTCTCAAGCTTGTCAAAAATAAAGAGGTACTTGTCGGTAATGGTGGGGGGAAAAAGAGAAAAGGAATCGAGTTGTCACCCTTGTTTTAAAAATAGTATACCACTCTTGAACAGAAAAATTTTGTCACACTTGTACTTGGGTTGGAAAAATCCTTTTTCCAACAAGTAATCAAACCACATAGAAAGTCTTCAGCTAGTTTCTGGGTATTAGCTTTAGGTAAATTGTTACCAAACCATCTACAGTGTCATTATGTGTTCAAGAGACAATCCAAATAAACCATTCATTTCAAAAATTTGTCTACATTCTCATTGACCATCGCTAAGTTGGTCCTTGCAAATATTTCTTCAAAACTTGATCTAATGGATTCATGTCATGGGCTCTCCTACGACGGATCACTTTCTACAGACAACAACTCATCATCTAGAAATTTTTTCTAGAATCCTATCAATACCTTGGGATCTGCATGCCCTAATGGGAGGTTTCTCGCCTTTGAAAAGAGGTTTCATCATTTACCTTTGATCGAATGATTCCGTGAAGTGTTCGACTGAAAATCGTTCATTCATACTTCATGGATTGTACTGAGTACTTTGAGAGCCATTTTCATTATTGGTGGTTTCTCTCACACTTGTTAACAATTCATATCATTGACTGGTAATCAAGTGGTTTCTACCATGTTCGACTTCAACACAATCAATCAAAATATATAATCGTACTAGTTCGGGAAGTGGAAATCAAGACCCTAGATCTATTTTCCACCAGAAAGGCCGCGAGGATTTTTATTATTCATGATACAGTAGAATACTTTTGGCAGATGGCTGCGTCGATACTGTGTCTACTATTGATGTAATATTAAATCATACATATACTAGAACATTTAGTTAGTTTTGATCTGAGTATGGGAATGCCTACCTCAGCAATGATATATATATATATATATATATATATATATACTTGCTTGCATTGAATGTTTTTACAAGTTTTCGACCATTGTGTTTGCAATCCAATACTCGGAATGATAAAGCACTTCACTCTTGAGAACTACCTTAGACTTCGCACTTTAGGGGGAAATCTGTTACACATTATTTTTTCACCGTCACATTTGACTGTCTATATAGGTTCATCATCACCTATATTTTTCTCCCTTAGAAGTCAAAAACCCTAATGTTCCTAAACCAAGTCTTGTAACTGGAGAAAAGCTCATTAAAACCCTTAAAAGTATAACTCTGCACTTTTCCTAGCTCTTTCCTATGGATCCAAAAATATTTGTTCTATAGACTGTGGCACATCCTGCCCATTCTGCTTATAAAACATGTGGACCCCCGTAAACAGTCAAATTAAATAAAAATTAATTTCTAGAAGCCCAGTTGGAAGAATATTCTCCCAAATGGAAGCTTCTAGATGCACGATCAATTCGAGATTAATCCCTCCACTCATGGAGCTCTATCCCTCCATTCATAAATCTTATACCTTGTTCTATGGAACTCAAATCCCTTCATGAGAGGAATCCATCCCCCTCTTCATGGAATAGAAACCACCTCCATTTCCCTATAAATTGAGCTCATGTTTTAGTCTCAAGGGTAGAAATACATATTGGTTGCTGAAGAAATTTTCAAGAGAGCATACTCTCTACACTATTCATTATTGGTATGAGAATGATCACACACTCATGTCCATAACTTCATACTATTTCAAAGAGAGGAAGACTTGTCAATATGAAGGAGGAACAAATTTTCAGGAACCCAGGGGGAACTTGTATGACATCAAGGCATCAAGATAATACATATGGATCTCCTTTTCCCATTGAGTTTTTCTTGTGCTTATGAATAATTCAATAATTATATTCGTTGATCACTAAGTTAGATTATTTGTTCTCAATTATTATATGTTGCAGGTTCTTTTAATTCTTTTGTCTATCTTTGATTGTAGGTGATACTTACTGAAGAAGGCACTTTGGAGCGACTGGATAAAATACTGCACCGAATGTCAAATTTAAAGGTAGGGGCATGTCCTCTTTCTTTGTTTATAATAATTCTAAATGACATATAATCTAGAGAAAGCGATTTAGAAATGGATGTTTTCTTCTAGCTATCCGTAGGATACTAGGGAGATCGCTCTTGTCCACAAGAGGGATTAATCTGCATAACAGCTCCAAACCCAAATTCATGGTACAAGGGTATCTATAATGATGGAGCCCACACTTGGATGTATATATTTAGGAGGGAGAAATTTTGGTACATGAGTTACCATGGAATTGTTTTTCCACCCTTCTTCATATTCCTTTGGACTTTCATTGATATTTTCTATTAAACTGCTCGTGGATCCAAGGAATGAGAGCATAATGTGAATGATATTACAATGGCTACCTCCTTAAGGTTTTTCAATTCATCGCCCACCAGGGGTTCGGAAAATAATGGGTTACTTAATGATTCAAGAGGTTCACAAAATATTCCCATGAACAAGGATGATGGCCATAGTTATTGGGGTACAACTCATGCTTCGATTTTTCCCATGTGCTAAATTTTTATGTCCCAAAAATATTTTGAATTTTATGGTACATTTCCTGTTATAAGTGGCAAAATTATTCTTTTTAATTTTCTTTTAGCTACATTAATCTCCAGTGAATCAGTCCAGGAATGACCCAATGTGTGGAAAAGGCGATGGGGAGGATAAATCCTTGTGGATTCAATGTGAAAATGGTTTATAATGAACATAGTGGAGTGATGTATGTGGTGTCAGGAAGCAGAACCATGCAATCAAAATCAGGTTTTCCCGTGTAGTTCCATTACTAAACCTAGTAGCTAATAAAGGGGACCTGATGGGACTAGGATACAAGACTAACCATGAAATTGGTCAAGGGGAAAATAGTGCATACTAAGCCCATTATTTTTGTTGAATCCCCCCACTAGTCCATGTCTAGATGTTTCCATAATAAGTAGGTAAAAATATCAAATTACAAAATGAAAATCCATACCTTCGATTCAGAAGGCTCTCCTTCAAACATACAATCATAAAAAAATGTACGAGGGAACACATGGGTGGATTATGTGGCAGATATGATGTAAGATCGAGCTATTTGGTGACTACTCGCCGCAGTTAAAGACTATCTAGGAGAAAAATTTCTCCTATGGGTGTCACCCACAGGTGGTGGGTAACATATGGCTCCAACTTAGACATGATTTCTTAGTAGAGTGCATGAACATACTCAAATGGAGAGGTCATGATAACACCAAAACTCTATTGGGACTCTAGACCTGTTACCCGTACATCAAATACTAAGTGCATGGAGAAACATGTTTATGTGGCATCTCATGATTGCCCATACTTCTCTTAGACAGTTAAAATTAATAGGGAATACAATTTAATTCTAAATGCACCTATTAGAACATAATAGCATAATATTATGTTAGTTCTAATGAGGAAATTGATATGAAATGCAACCTACCCTAACATGCATATTATATCGGGAAAAGACTAAGTGTAATCATAGCTAGTGTAACCAAAATATCTTTAGACTAGGAAGAAGGGATACATCTAATGAGTGGCTATTCCTCAATGTTGTACTCAAGAGGGGGAAAGGGTTCATAAATACTAGTTATGGTATGAGAAAGGGAAAATAAAGGGATCATGGATGATGTAGCTATTCCATTGCGACCATGGAGAGGGAAAGGAAAATTAGTGCTCTTATTAGGGTAATTATCATTATCCTAAATGGGGCCAACTAATTCCAACAAATCCTCCTTCTCAAAAGTGTGAATAAGTATGTCATTGTGAGTAGTTTCCTAAAGAAAGGAAAGAGAAACCTCAACCTCATCTTCCTTATCGGTATAATATATAGGATCATTGTTGAAATGGTGGACAATATCCCATTTTCCCTCATTTATGTAGAAGAAATCATAATTTTTAACCTCACAGGGATCCACAATAGGAATAACCTCTAACACTCTTTCATGAATGAGAAGCCTCATTCCATGATTTTCATCCTTGTGGGATTGAATGGAGATTTCAAAAAAACCATATATGTTTCTAATTCCCAAATTATTTATAGCATGAAGATCCTCCATAGGTTATTCATTTGGTTGGTCATCACAACTTTCCTCAAAATCTTTCTAATATCAATTAATTGACTTCATTGGGATGACTTTGTTGTGAATTGTAATATATTTTATTGACTAGATCAATTAGGATATTGAAAGCACAAGTACGGTGATTAAAATCAAAGAGATGGCCAGGATATATCTCAAAGGAACATTGTATTAGGTAGTGATATTTGCTCTTTCTAGTAGAATATTCAAATATGAGATCCCTATCTCTGTGCTCAATTAAATACTCATAATACTTAGTTAAAAAATCAATAATTTCATGTGCTAGGAAAAATACTGAGGGGAGGAGGGGAGTTGAATTAGTATTTTAAACTTAGTTTAACTTTTCATGTATTATTCATAATTATCTAAGCTACTTTCATTCACAAAACCAACATATGTACATGACTTTAGTAAAGGAAAATAATATATATCCATTTAACTAAATTTTGATATATTTAATCATCGATTCTACTTTAACCATTGTATCATTACTTCATTACGTGTTAATTAAAAAATAATAATGAGTATTAAGAATAAACCATCACAGATAAGAAACACAACAACACATGAGGACACCGGGATTTTTAGGTGGAAAACCAATGTGGGAGAAAACCACTACTTCCGTTGTCTCTACATTCTTATTTTATTATAAAGGAAAACTTCTTGCAATGTTTTACTAGTGCAGACTCATACCAGCATGTAGAAACCCACCTTCAAAAGGTTACAACCTTCTCTCGTTCTCCAACACCCACTAGAAGAGAGCTCCAACCCCTTGATCTCATTTACCAAAAACCACTAGAAGGGTTCTTCTATCCCCTGAAAAGATGATCTAGTTCAATATTCATGGCCACCTGCCTATTCCACTTGGACCCCCACCATTGTTGCTTCCAATTTTTTAGTTTCCTTAATTATAGCACAATTTACCATTTTTGGTAGTTTTTCGGGTCCTGAACTTCTAGAGTCGTTTTGAGGCCCTAAACAGCATGTTTTGGGGAAAAATACTAAAAATAATATGATTTGGACACTCAATATTCATTTTCATTAATTTTAATCCTCATATAGATATTTCTAACAATGTATCATGTGCGTCAAACAGAGATAGTATGCGAAACTTACGACCCCAGAAAATTGATGTACCAATTTACCCCGATGGGGCCCACAGTCTGTTGTTTCATCTCCTAGGGTTATGTTTTTGGATTTTTATGTTTTTCCATTGTTTCTCAATAATAAATAGGCCTTTTAGCCTCATATTAACATAGTTTAGAGCCATGTAACTGCCACATCTCTTCTTAGAGATAAGCTACTAGCACCCTAGCTCGTTTATTTCCATTCTATCTGTAAGCATATTTTAGTTATGAGATATTAATTAAATAAACTCTTATTTCTACTGCATCTATGTGTTTATGAGAAGTTATGTATTTTATTGTGTTCCTGCATAAGTCTAGATCAAAATATTTACCAACTACCACTTGAAGGAAGCTTCAACACCCTCACTAAAGTCTCCAATCCTCAGCACCTTTGTGGACCACTTTTCATAATATTTCATGCTGGATCAACCTGAATCAAAACAAAAACCTGTAGGCTGATTTTCGTCATATTTTTAGACTGGACCAACTTCCATTAGTTAAACCCAATATCAAATAAAAATTCCGAAACTAATCAATGAATCAAATCGCTAAATCACTGAACCAAATTATTCATAAAATAAATCATTAAATCTTAATAAATCAATGAAACTAGATCAAACCAATTCATAATATATCATATCATAGTGAAACCATCACCATTATACCAAACCATACTCTATTCATTATAGGAATCAGATCATGTCACTAGAAACCCTGATCAATCATGTGTTAGAAGGTATACACTATTGTTCTAAAACACACCCGTGTATGTATGTGATTCCCCTGAAGAATACATGCGTACATAACTCAAAACACTAATATCTAAATCTGAACCACTGTACCTTTGAATCAATCACTCAATCAAACACTGAAACCATCATATATCACTCAATGAAATACATATCACTCTATAGCAACATCATCACTATTCAACATTACATATTGTAACCTTTTTAACCCAACCAGTACTGTAAAAAAAATTATCATAAAAGAGACTTCATTGACAGACAACAAAAAACATAACATAACTCATCCAACATCATCAACAGTTCATAATGCAAAAGCATAGCATGTATACACTAATTTTACAAAGAACACCCACATATGTATGCACTTTTAATGTATGACACCTGCATACATACGATACTTCTTAGAGAGTAACCAATGTATAGATATGTAATTACTGAGTCATTCATTCTCTCCAACCAAAACATATACTTCACAAACCTTACTCTCACACATTCATATCAGAGTATCATTACAACCTGTTGTGGCTAGCAACAACCTCCCCTTTTTATTTTAATATTAGTAATAATACTAAATAAAATGGGGACCCTTAGTTAAAATCCAAAAAATCAATTAGGATTTGTTTCCTTTAGAAAATAAAACTTTGTACCATAAACCTACAAAAATCCCTTTGAGAGAATATTGCGAAAATATTAAGTTTATGATAGATTATAATAAAATTGCTCTTGAAACAATATAATGCATCCATAACAAAATAGTCTATATAAAAAGCATTGATCGCAGATCGCATAGCGCAGAAAACAGAAATGATTAACAAATATCTTTTACGCTCTGATTTATTATGTGCTTTTGCGATTTTGCGCTTTTGCGATGATTTCATTTTGCGATTGTGCGCTTTTTGTGATTCTGCGCATTTGCGATATGTGCTTTTGTGATTTTTGTGATATGCGCTTTGCGCAGTCCCTGTTTTTGCGATAAGCTTTATGACTGTGATGATCTCATATCGCGATATTGCGACATTGCGATATTGCGATATTGCGTAGCAAATCGCAGATCGCAATGTCGTAGATTCACGTAAGCGTGCTATCCCGAGGCAATCTTCCCATGTGTCAAATCCATTATGCGCTTTAATGACTATATTAAATGATTGGAGTGATTATTAATGTGAAAAGAGATTGTGTTTAGATTGGAAGTCGTTTCATAATTTAAATATTATATTTCATTCACGTTCATATTCAAAACAGTCTCGTCACCTTTCTATTATCATTACTCTCATTTATTCGTAAAACGCAGGCACGAAGGAGCGGATCACTATACAAAGCCTTCGCTATACATTATGGGTAAGAAGGAGAAGAGCTCAAGTTCTGAGAACAAAGAAATGGCTTCGCTATACGCAGATACCGCCTGTAACAAGGATGCGGGCATATCCACTTGGGAAGGAATGTATAATCTATTAGAGGATGAAAACCCTGTGGTGTTGAAGGTTGCAGATACAGCCGGTTCAAAGGATACGTCTGAAGCAACCCTTAGAGACTTGCCTTGCTCATTCCTGCATAGAATTGCAGCAAGGCCAAGGATTCTCCCATATACAGATATGGTGAGATGGGTGCTGGATAGCACAGATATCTCAGACAGGAAATTCAAGGCTCCACCTGAAAAGCTAATCGATCATTCTCCACTGAAGACGTGAGGCTAATGTATAAGTCGCCAGAACCTCATGCGCCTGATAATGAGAAATTCATGAAAGAATTTGACAGAGAACATGCGAATTTCTCAGAATGCACACAGGAATGGACCAAAAGAGATGAACTATTGAAGAAAAACAAGCACGGGTGGACAGTACCAAAAAAGGATGTTTTAGACACCGTTCACAAGTTCAAATATCCAAGGGGGTAAATTGACACAGTTTCTACCACAAGATAAGGTAGGTGAGTTTGCCAAAATTATCCTCTATAGAGCTTTTAGAAGTTAACAAAGAAGCTGTTGGAGGTCAAAAGTTCTCAGAGAAATGCAAATCTCTTCTTGAGAAAAGCCAGGAGTTGAAAAGACTTGAAATATCTGTCAGATAAAATGAAGAAACATTAACCAAATTCAAGGCATTTGATAGAGGAAAGATGTAGAGCGTGTTCGGCACAGAGGAAAATTACTGCAAAATGTCAAATCGATAAAAAGAAACTACTCTGGTTAAAGTATAATAGGAGCATGACACAAGAGCAGAAAGGGGCAACAGGGGAAATTTCTCCTACGCTTGCCAACTCTGTCTTTTCAAGACAGCTCAATCCTGAAGTCGGTTAACTGCATCTTCTCAAAACTATGCTAGATGCCTACAAGAGCAAAGATCAAGTTAATAGTTAGATAGATTTAGTTTTTATGTCACTATATTTTAGCCTAGGAAAAGGACGGTCATTGAATCGAATCCTTAATTTTTGTAATAAACTATTTTTAGAGTTAGTTAAAGTAGTATTTAAACCCCTCTCATACATGGAGAGAGGGGTCCTGGATCTTAATATTTTTAGAGTTGGAGATTGCATTTCTGTACTCCATTGTCTTATATATTTTTTGAAAAGGATCACATCTGGTGATTTTTATGCGAAATTATCTTTGAAGTGTTGCATTTCTGTACCTTTAGAATTCGATTTTGCATTATAATTGCTGGATAGAGTATCAGATTGCATCTGGAAGTCATCAAGATGAACAAGGTATTTCTATCTATTTGTTGTTGATTTTTGTTGTTATATGATATTCGTTTTAAGATTGCTATCATTTATATGTATTTGTTTTCACAACGCTCTCTTTTGTATATCATTTCTGAGTATAATTGAAATTATTATACTGACACAAAATGGTAAATACACAATGATGAACACAATATGTTATTAACTCTGTTTACCTAAACAGACATATCTTTATTTGTTTCATTACTTCAATTCTGATTAATAATACATTTTCATATATTTATGATTGAACAACGAAGTTGTATTCACATGTTATTACCTGTGTTAGCATAAGAATTTCTTTATCAAATATTTATGCTTAGATTAGATAGTTTCATTTCAGTCGTTTAGTCCCAATTTCATTCATCCAAATCAATCCATCATCAACTCATTAGTTATAAGGAAACTGGTCCTTTCAATACAGTCAGAGCCACCATACCAAACGGATAAGGAGCTGTCCTAAGGTCTCGACTGGGTGGTTTTCCCCAATGTTTGAAGCAGATATTTTCTAGGCTTCAACATTTTTGGTGCTAGAAGGAGGGCCTGAGCTATGAATGGCAAGTAAATCTTCCTCCATAGGCCATTCTGAGAGCAAAACTCCCTCATTAACTTCTTCAATTTCTTCTGAATTACAAAATCCTAGAGAAGGAATTGAGAAGAATATTCAGACACTCAATACTGCACCTGCAATATCCACGATCAACATCCTCGAGTCTCCCAAGTTCAAGATTTAATTCATAAATTAAAGTGATTCTCATTATCTGAAGAGTCCGAAATATCCGAAGGCAGTAGTTCTGTGCCCTTGTTTCTTCAAAACCTCTTACTAGGCTTCAAAGTGAAAAACTTGGTATCTCTCCCAAAGAATTCCCTTTACCTAGTAGAGTTAAAACAAGAAAAACACAATCGGAATCAGTAAGTTCAACCTCTAATATCCAAATACCTATTTCCAAAATCCCGTCTCAACAAAGTACAGTCGTTTCCATATCATCTCCACAAATATCTTCTCCTCAATCCTCATCAGTATCAACATCATTTATTCCAACAACTTCTATCCAAACACCACCAGTTTCTACTGTCCCTCCAATAGTCATCCCAACAATGGCACAGAGACCATGGTCTACTCCAGGAGCAGTCAACATGGCTGCACCTTTACATGATTTACCAGACAATCCTGGAAAATGGCTTCCAAATTTTAGCCCAGATCTTAACATTCCAGCTGAAGAACATATCAATAACTTTATGCTGGCCATTAATTTGAATGGAGTCACACAGGAGGATGTTGTAGTTAGACTATTTCCTTACACCCTTCAAGGAACATCAGGATCATGGTATTTTTCATTACCATCAGGATCTATAACAAGTTGGGACATTTTTGCAGATCAATTTTTAACCAAATTTGGAGATGACCGATCAATTGCAACTTTACTTAATGATCTCTCAAATTTGAAAATTGAACCCAAGGAACCAATTAAGGAGTTTAACTCCTGATTCAATAAGCTCTTGAACAAAATTCCCACTGATTCCAAGCCAAGTGAGCAGGTCAGAATTGAATGGTACATTACTGCCTTACCCTCAAACATAGCAATTTTCGTAGACAGAGCTGCAAAGCCCACATTAGCCGAAAGTATGAAAGAAGCTATTGCAGTTGAAAAACGTATCACTTCTCTGGAAAAGAAAAATGCTCTTGAAGAAAGGAAATCAAAGAAGGTCATCTTTAGAGATGATTCAAAGAAAAAGGCCAAAGATCCATATGACATGGAAGGTTTACAGAAAGTTCTTAAAACCATGTCAAATGAAATGGTCGAAATAAAAAAACAAGTAGCTGAAACTTCTACCAAGAAACCATTCCAGAATTTCAGAAGGAACCAAGTTGAATCTAAACCTCCTAATACAATCTCTAATGCAGAATCAGAAGAAGAGGAAGAAGAAGAAGATACATCTGTAGTATCAGATCAAGAGGACGAAAATGAAGAAATAGCTGAATTTAATGGAATGTGGGATTTTATTCTCCCTAATTCTGATAGTGAAGAAGCTATGCCTATAAGTACTAGGAGTAAATCTACAGCAGAACCAGTACAAACAGTTCCAAAAAAGAAAATTGCAACTCCAAGTACCAAAGACAAACCCACTGTGAAGAAAACTTCTCCATTACCTACTCAAAATCAGCCATTTTCTTCTAATCCTCTCACATCAACAGCCAAAACCTTAGTAGTGTCAGAACCCATGGAATACAACATTGTCGAAGACATGAAAAAGATCAAAGCCAACATTTCCCTACATGAACTCAACAAACTAAAACACCAGCAAAAGTTGTTATTAAAAGAACTTAACACTATACCAATTTCTCCTATACCAAGCGGTGTAGTTGCAAAAGCAGCAAGAGGAACTGGTAAGCCACCCGATAAGGTAGATGCTACTGATACTGTGCTCATTGGGGAAAAGTCAAATTCTCAAACTCCTCCTTTTCTTTTGACTTATGAGATGTATAATAAAAATCTTCACAATTGTTTGATTGATTCTGGAGCTTCCTCCAATATAATGCCGACATCTGTCTGTGCTAAATTGAATATTGAACCACAGAAATCAGCAGTACATATTGTTCAGTTAGATCGATCCAAAGTTCAAGTGGTAGGAGAAATCAATTCAGTCACAATCAGATTAGCTTCTGATCCTAGGATTGTCCAAAGAATTGATATTTTGATTGCTGATATTCCTGAATTCTATGGATTAATCTTGAGCAGGGACTGGTCTGCAAAACTTAATGGTTACATCTCAACTGATTATTCACACATGTGGCTTCCTTATAAAGGGAAACCAAATCAAATTAAAATTGAACGAGAAAAACATATGACGCACACTGTCACTGAATTTGAACAACCTAATGAACCTGTGGCATTCAATAACAATATTCTTGGAGGATATTCTGCTGAATCATTTCTTGGAAATTTCAAAGCTCCTCAGTCTCCTTTTTCTGTAAATACTTTTGTTTCTCAGATAGAGAATTTTTCAGAGTCTGATTCTTCTAGAATTGTAAATATTTCAGATTTAATTGTAGATAAGCCAATAGATAAGTCTTTATTTTGGTCGTTATATTTTGATGGATCGAAGTCTAGTGATGGAGCTGGAGCTGGATGCATATTGATTGATCCAAATGGAGAGAAAACTATGTTATCATGCATATTAGAATTTGAGTGTACTAACAATACTGCAGAATATGAAGCCTTGGTTCAAGGACTTTATAAAGCCATAGGGTTAGATGTTAAATACTTGAAAGTCTTTGGTGATTCCGAAATTGTCATCAAACAAGTTAGGAATACTATTCATTGCCTTTCAGGACATCTTAAACACTATCAAACCCTAGTACAAGATCTCACCACTCATTTTTTAGCATTTAATATTTCTCCTATTCCTAGGAATAAAAATACATCGGCTGACTTGTTAGCTAATGTTGCATCTAAACCCCTACCTGCTGAAGATTGCAGTCCTGATAGGTTTTCTGTAGAATTAATTTTTCGTCCATCTGTCCCAGACAATGTTACAAATTGGAGAGTTTTCTATCATGATCAAGATATTTTAAATTTCATGACTTCAGAGAAATCATATGATGATCAAATTATTGATGAAGAAGATCATGATTTACAAATTGCTTCAAAAAGTAATGAAAATCCCATTCCGAAATCTGTTGTTAAATTGGAGGACTTATATGATATTAAGGACAGATTCAAGAAAGTTGTTAGTACAAAACTTCAAAGTTCCACTTTGAAGTTTGAATTAGTAAATCTTGGTTCTGATTCTAAACCTCAAAACATTAATTTAGGACTCAATTTAACACCAGAGGAAAGAAGTGCATTCATTAAATTGCTGAACAAGTATAAAAAAGTTTTCGCTTGGAATTATGATGATCTAAAAACATATGATACTTCGATTATTCAACACATGATTCCAATGCTTCCTGATGTTAAACCTGTTCAACAGAAACTGAGAAAAATCCATCCAAATCTCGAGAGTCAAATCAAATCAGAACTCAATAAAATTTTGAAAGCCAAGATCATTTTTCCAGTCAGGCACTCTAATTGGGTTTCCAATATGGTACCTGTAAGAAAGAAGAATGGTGATATAAGAATCTGTATTGATTTTAGAAATCTAAACAAAGCATGTTTAAAAGACAATTTCCCATTGCCAACCATGGAACATATACTTCAAAAGGTAGTTGGTTCTGAACTTATGTCTTTTCTCGATGGGTTTTCAGGGTATAATCAAGTTTTAGTTCACCCAGATGACAGATTGAAGACAACTTTCAGAACAAAATTGGGAACTTATGCTTATCAGAAAATGCCTTTTGGTCTAATAAATGCAGGAGCAAATTTTCAAAGAGCCATGGACATTGCATTTAAAGGTCTGATCAATAAATCTGTTGTTGTTTATCTTGATGACATAACGGTATTTTCAAAAAAGAGAGCCAATCATCTACATGACTTAAAGCAAATTTTTGAAAGATGTAGAAGGTTTGGTATTTCCTTAAATCCAAAGAAATATTTCTTTGCTTTAAATGAAGGAAAACTCTTAGGATTTGTTGTGTCAAAAGATGGTATATATATTGATCCAGAAAGAGTAAAAGAAATTTCTGATATTTCTTTACCACATAACAAAAAATCCATGCAATCATTTCTTGGGCAGATCAATTTTGTAAAAAGATTCATTCCTGATTTTTCTTTAATTGTTTTACCTATGCAAAATATGATTAAGAAGAATTCAATATTCAAATGGACGCATAAAGAAAAGGAAGCTTTTGATTCAATCAAACAAGCGATCATTAATGCACCAGCATTGAATACCCCGGATTTTTCTAAAGATTTTATTTTGTATACTTTGGCCACTGAAACATCCTATGCAGCCGTTTTGACACAACTCAATGATCAAGAAATTGAAGCACCTATTTCTTTCTTTAGCTCAAATCTACAAGGAGCTAAGCTTAATTATTCCGATGTTGAAAAACAAGCCTTTGCTGTGTTTAAATCAATCAAACATTTCAGACCTTTTCTCTTAAAAACACATACAAAAATCATTGTCCCATTCTCTGTAGTGAGGCAATTATTAATTCAAAGAGAAGTAGGAGAAAAGAGAGCTAACTGGGTAACATCTTTGCAAGAATATGATGTTGTTATTAAACCAGCCAAGATTGTTAGAGGACAAGGTTTTTGCAGATTATTGGCAGGAGCTCATAACATACCAGAGCATCAAGATTCAAATCAAGATATTCAAGTAAGTCAGATAAGTGTTACAGATGTTGATTCTCAGTATGATGATCTCATCTATTACTTGAAAAATGGGTATGTTCCTTCTAATCTCAGCTATAAGAGTAGACGCGCTTTAAGGTTAAAAGCTATTAAATATGAGATCATTGATAATGTGTTATTTAGAAAAAATTATGATTCAATTTTATTAAGATGTCTTGAAAAAACTGAAGCTGAAAAGGTTTTGCAGGAACTACATGATGGACCAGCAGGAGGTCATTTTGGAGGTGATACTACAGCTCACAAAATAATTCGCGCTAGTTATTACTGGCCTAACCTTTTTAAAGATACACATGATTACGTAAGGAAGTGCCAAATTTGTCAGACTGCAAGTGGAAGACAAAGGAAACCAGCTTTTCCTTTGCTACCAGTAACTATTGAACAACCATTTGAACAATGGAGACTTGATATTATTGGTGAGATAGTACCTCATTCTTCCAAACAGCATAAGTACATCCTTACTTCAACTGATTACTTTACAAAATGGGTAGAGGCAATCCCATTGAAGGTAGCCAATTCTGATGTAATTATTGATTTCATAGATCAATTCATCATAACTAGGTTTGGTGTACCTCAAGCTCTTGTTTTTGATAATGCATCTTACTTTTCTAGTAATAGTTTAATTGAATTTGCAGTCAAAAGAGGTTTTAAATTAAAATATTCAGCAAATTATTATCCACAAGGAAATGGTTTGGCTGAATCTACTAACAAAAACCTTATCAAAATCATTAAAAGAACCGTTGATCAAAATCAAAAGAATTGGCACAAATCTTTAATCTTTGCGTTATGGGCTGATCGTATCACTGAAAAAGCTTCGATAGGGACTTCACCTTTCAATCTGGTTTATGGAAAAGAAGTTGTGATACCTTCAAATTTAACTCTTCCATCATTAGTCCTAGTGCAGTTTATTGAAGAAAATCCTTCATCATCTATTCAATTGAGATACGATCAAATCCTTAAACTAGAAGAAGATAGGGATAAAGCAAAAATTACTCACGAAAAACATCAACAGCTTGTAAAATCTTCTTTTGATGCAAGTTCTACCAGCTCAAAACTTTTATCAATTGGTGATCTCGTTTTGAAATGGGATAAAGCACACGAAGAAAAAGGTAAACATACCAAATTTCAGAAAATGTGGCTTGGACCATTTCAGATCGTTGAGAAGATAGGCTCAAATACATACATACTCCAAGATCTAACAAGAGATGCAGAAGAAATTCTTCCCAAGGAGGTACCTCTAAACCTGCATTTAGATTGATTGTTTTTGTTGTTACAAATAAAGGTCGTTAATAAGTCCCTGATTGACTGTTTACTATTTAAGAAAATTTCTTCGGAAAAATATTATAGATATTTATTTTATGTAAATAAGAATTTTTAAAGTAAATGATCATAATTTTTGAGTAGTTTAAAATAAGATGTTTAAACTTTGAAAAGATTATTTCAATCGTTTACATGATCTTTTGAAATATTGAGGAAAATGTAAAATCATTAGAAGTTTATCAAGCAGAGAAAGGTTATTTGTAAAAGTAAAGTTTTTAAAAGTTTTGGAACTCAAAAAACTCTGAAAATTGTCATCCATTGGTTCTTAAGGATAAAACTATTTCACCCCATCCATTTAAGTTGTGATTTTTTAGAATATAATTCTAAGAAATTATACGAAAATTTTAAGAGATAAGAGGTCTCAATATGAGCCGACTTACTATGTTCATAAGGAATGATAAAAATGACATTACCAATACTGCATACCAAAATAGGGTAATGGCTTATAAATATAAGACAAGGGGTCTCATCACGAGCCAGCTTGTTCAATTTAATTATAACTAGTGAATGGCATTGTTATCAACTGGCCACCAAACCAGAACAATGGCTCTTAAAATAAAAAATAAATAAAAGACAAAAAACATGAGATAATAAATCTTATGAATTTATCTTTTAAAAGGTCATAATTCTAATTGGATGGGACAATGAATGGTTAATGGTTTAAAGGTAACCCTGTCGAGACTATAAACGTTTGCTGGCAGCAGAGGCAATACCTATGACAATAGAGTATATTATAAAACCAAAACTCGAAGAGATCCACTTACTTAATTATTAACACCAATCAAAGCTTGAGATAACCCAAAATGTTTTTATTTTTCTTGAGGAACTAGAAAGAAATTATGAAATGATTTTTATTTTCCTTTCATAGTTACATTTTATTTTGAATAATTCTAAAATAGTTTTCATCATCCTTTAAAATTTTTTACTTACTAAGGATAGAATGTTCATTTTATTTTTTCAGAGATAATTGTTTCTTCCAGTGAATCGCCAATTGTTGTGGCTAGCAACAACCTCCCCTTTTTATTTTAATATTAGTAATAATACTAAATAAAATGGGGACCCTTAGTTAAAATCCAAAAAATCAATTAGGATTTGTTTCCTTTAGAAAATAAAACTTTCTATCATAAACCTACAAAAATCCCTTTGAGAGAATATTGCGAAAATACTAAGTTTATGATAGATTATAATAAAATTTCTCTTGAAACAATATAATGCATCCATAACAAAAATAGTCTATATAAAAAGCATTGATCGCAGATCGCATAGCGCAGAAAACAGAAATGATTAACAAATATCTTTTACGCTCTGATTTATTATGCGCTTTTGCGATTTTGCGCTTTTGCGATGATTTCATTTTGCGATTGTGCATTTTTTTGTGATTTTGCGCATTTTCGATATGTGCTTTTGTGATTTTTGCGATATGCGCTTTGCGCTATTACGCAGTCCCTGTTTTTGCGATAAGTTTTATGACTGTGATGATCTCATATCGCGATATTGCGACATTGCGATATTGCGATATTGCGCAGCAAATCGCAGATCGCAATGTCGCAGATTCACGTAAGCGCGCTATCCCGAGGCAATCTTCCCATGTGTCAAATCCATTATGCGCTTTAATGACTATATTAAATGATTGGTGTGATTATTAATGTGAAAAGAGATTGTGTTTAGATTGGAAGTCGTTTCATAATTTAAATATTATATTTCATTCGCGTTCATATTCAAAACAGTCTCGTCACCTTTCTATTATCATTACTCTCATTTATTCGTAAAACACAGGCACAAAGGAGCGGATCACTATACAAAGCCTCCGCTATACATTATGGGTAAGAAGGAGAAGAGCTCAAGTTCTGAGAACAAAGAAATAGCTTCGCTATACGCAGATACCGCCTGTAACAAGGATGCGGGCATATCCACTTGGGAAGGAATGTATAATCTATTAGAGGATGAAAACCCTGTGGTGTTGAAGGTTGCAGCTACAGCCGGTTCAAAGGATACGTCTGAAGCAACCCTTAGAGACTTGGCTTGCTCATTCCTACACAGAATTGTAGCAAGGCCAAGGATTCTCCCATATACAGATATGGTGAGATGGGTGCTGGATAGCACAGATATCTCAGACAGGCAATTCAAGGCTCCACCTGAAAAGCTAATCGGGTCATTCTCCACTGAAGACGTGAGGCTAATGTATAAGTCGCCAGAACCTCATGCGCCTGATAATGAGCAATTCATGAAAGAATTTGACAGAGAACATGCGAATTTCTCAGAATGCACACAGGAATGGACCAAAAGAGATGAACTATTGAAGAAAAACAAGCACGAGTGGACAGTACCAAAAAAGGATGTTTTAGACACCGTTCACAAGTTCAAATATCCAAGGGGGAAAATTGACACAGTTTCTACCACAAGATAAGGTAGGTGAGTTTGCCAAAATTATCCTCTATAGAGCTTTTAGAAGTTAACAAAGAAGTTGTTGGAGGTCAAAAGTTCTCAGAGAAACACAAAGCTCTTCTTGAGAAAAGCCAGGAGTTGAAAAGACTTGAAATAGCTGTCAGATAAAATGAAGAAACATTAACCAAATTCAAGGCATTTGATAGAGGAAAGATGTAGAGCGTGTTCAGCACAGAGGAAAATTACTGCAAAAGGTCAAATCGATAAAAAGAAACTACTTTGGTTAAAGTATAATAGGAGCATGACACAAGAGCGGAAAGGGGCAACAGGGGAAATTGCTCCTACGCTTGCCAACTCTGTCTTTTCAAGACAGCTCAATCCTGAAGTCGGTTAACCGCATCTTCTCAAAACTATGCTAGATGCCTGCAAGAGCAAAGATCAAGTTAATAGTTAGATAGATTTAGTTTTTATGTCACTATATTTTAGCCTAGGAAAAGGACGGTCATTGAATCGAATCCTTAATTTTTGTAATAAACTATTTTTAGAGTTAGTTAAAGTAGTATTTAAACCCCTCTCATACATGGAGAGAGGGGTCCTGGATCTTAATATTTTTAGAGTTGGAGATTGCATTTCTGTACTCCATTGTCTTATATATTTTTTGAAAAGGATCACATCTGGTGATTTTTATGCGAAATTATCTTTGAAGTGTTGCATTTCTGTACCTTTAGAATTCGATTTTGCATTATAATTGCTGGATAGAGTATCAGATTGCATCTGAAAGTCATCAAGATGAACAAGGTATTTCTATCTGTTTGCTGTTGATTTCTGTTGTTGTATGATATTCGTTTTAAGATTGCTATCATTTATATGTATTTGTTTTCACAACGCTCTCTTTTATATATCATTTCTGAGTATAATTGAAACGTTATTTTTCATAATTACATGTAAATGGTATACAATGATGAATACAATATGCTATTATAACTCTGTTTAATTTCTTAAACAGAGTTATCTTTATTTGTTTCTGCACATTTCAATTTGATTAATAATACATTTTCATGGTTATTGTTGGATTGAAACAATCTTAAGTTGTATTCACATGTTATTACCTGGGTTAGTATTAGAATTTCTTTATCAGTATTTAGCTTAGATTAGATTGTTTTATTTCAGTTAATTTAGTCCCATTTCCACCCATCCAATCCAATCCATTTAGTTATAAGGAAACTGGTCCTTTAAATCCAGTCGGAGCCACCATACCAAACGGAAAAGGAGCTGTCCTAAGGTCCCAACCGGGTGGTTATCCCCGATGTTTGAAGCAGAGATTTTCTAGGCTTCAACACAACCACAGATATATCATTGTTAGTCGTAATTATAAAATATCGAGAAATCATATTCATTAGTCTCTATTATACTTTCATATCTATCAGATCTGAACCTCCTCCAAGATCATTGGTGCACACCTGTTTCAGATCAAATCATACATCAATAACCCATAACTTTCACACATAACACTTTGATACCAATCTCTTAATATAGAATTAGCCTTCGCCGATACCATATGCCAATTCCTTAGTAATTTTGTTGGTATTCTTTGACAGGATTAAATATTTGTTTTTTCACTCATTATAATAGGCCAATAGCATGGTAAATACCCCTGATATTCCAACTACCATGGTACAAAATATTTACATAACTTATCTTCACCATACTTATGTATGTATGCAACATTTCTTCACAGAACCAGCGTATACTGTCCCAAACTTTGAATTTAACATTCTTCTATCTTCGAACTCATATTCCTTTGTCCATTCTCTTTTTCACATATGTAATAGCCTATATAATAATCCTACTACCATAATGTTAACATATTTATCAAGTAGTTTTACATCAAGGACAATACAGTAGCCATAATGCTACCAATCTCCCCCTTTGGACTTGATGGAAAACACTTTGTCATTTGGTCACCACCACATGTAAATACATGCAAACACATTTGTAAGCAGACCGGGATTCTCTCCAAAGTCACCGATCTTCTCTCCGAAGATTTTTATCCAAACACCAAGCTTCTCTCCCCCTTTTAAATCAAGGGAAACAACTGACCAATTCTTAATTAAGACTTATTTTTCCCTTTGTAGAGAGGTTCACTGTAGTTATGATCTGCTTGAACATGAAGATTGTATGTTGCCCATGCCCCCCTTGAGAATATGTTGAATCTTCTTGATCAGAGGCTCAATGTTTAGCCCAAAAATTAAATTTATTAGAATTGATTGGAAACTGAATGACAGTGATCAACACATCGCTAGGAATTTAGCGCAACTGTTTTCGTCGAAAACAGACTCATGATGAAGAAGTTATAGCCTAATGATCGCCATTCAACAGAGGAAAATTAAAAAGAAAAATTGCAGCACATGGATAGGTTGATGACATGGAAGCCCAATCAACACGTAGGGAATATTTTTTATTTTTTTCCCAATGAGGCTGTGACAAGTGTCACTGCAGGATTCACTAGTTTGGGTTTTAGAAGTTTAAATTTCTCAATGTCCTCGAAGGTTGAATTTGGGTTCAGGATGAATTATTATGTGTTGGAATTATTTATTATTATTATTAAGGTTGGATTAATATATTAATATATATATATATATATATATATATATATATATATATATATATATATATATTATTTAAATCCAAACCTTATATATATTAAAATCTGCATATATATTTCATATTCCAATTCTAAATTATTCCAAAGTCAGATTTTTATATGGCAAGATTATATTATTTAACTCCAAACCTTTATTATAAATTCTTCATATTTCATATTACAAAGTCCGCAAGCAATTCTAAGGTTTTGGTGATGTATTATATGGTGGGGCGCATATATAAATGTTGCACTAAATATATGTGTGGGGGTTGAGGTCAAACCCGTGACCTCCCTCGCGCTAACCACCAGCCTTACCGCCACACTACTACCATGGTAATTATTAATAACCATAGCTTCCGCCATATATTTATTATGTTGTGAAATCTCCAGCGGGGGTTTGGAGGGGGCCAAATCCCTCCCATACGACCTCTCCACAGAACCACAGGTGCGGTGTGTGAAACCTAAACAATGGAGTTTAACTCCCAATTACAAATTATCCCAGTAATCCGAGGATTATTGTTAATTAATCCATGGTTTATGAAAAAAATTTAAGCGTAGTTAATACGTGCTTATCTACACTTAAGCAAAGATTTGTGGTTAATTAATCCAGTTCCTAATTAGCGGTGAATTTAATAGGCGCCCCCAAATTCGGCGGGAACCACCAATTTTTCAGAATTATCTGTAGTCTTCTCCAGATTTGGAGGAGGAATATAGGGAAAATTTGTTTTGACCATATCTTTTGCAATTTTCGACCAATTTTGGCTCAGAAGAGTCATTTCTAGTAGATTGGAATGCTATGAAAACATTAGATTAGGTTTCAGAGGCAGAGGAGCAATTCTACATGTGTTTCGTCACTTTGAAGAATTTTGAAGCTTAGGGCTACCAGGAAGGAAGGCCATGCCTAGATCAGCTGAAGGCCAAATGGAGTAAGTGAATAATCATTTCTGATAGATTTCGACATTATGCACTCATTAGAGTATGTTTCAGGAGCATTTGATGCATGTAAAAAACAATTTTTCTACTATTGAGCTAATACAGAGGCCCAAGCCACGGAATCTAAACCAAGGATACGTAGCCCAGGAGGGGTGAAATCCTTCATCAAAACTTTGTTTTAGTGGATCAATTGTGACGGTTTGATGTTGTTGCTGTTAAAAATTTTAATTTAATACTTTATGCTCTTAAATTCACTCATAAAAAATATATTAAATTACATGTATGACACACATAAGAAATAGGTAAACTATGCACATGAAGCATAATATCAATAAATAAATTTTAAATATGATGATGAAATTAGCACAAAAAAACTAACACTCATATTCATATCAAGTTGCTATCAGATCTTGGTTGAAAGGAAACGTTATTTTCTTGACAGTTGCTTGATTTTTGTGCAATTTTAATGGTTACAAATTCGTGATGCTGACAAGGTTAAAGTTACAGAAAGGTGAAGGGATATTGTTGGTGGCAAGTCCTAAGATTAGGACTAGAAGAAGGAGAGCTACAAGAGCACCATATTCACCCAAAGTTCCAATCATAGCTGCACTTGAAGAACCTCAAGTTTTGTCTCAAGAAGCTGAGATTGAAGAGATAAAATTTGTACAAGAAGATGATTTGATTGAAGAGGTACAAGCATCAAAAGTTGAGCTTGAATCCATAGCCATAATGTCAAGTGTTTGAGAGACTCAAGGAAATTTATAAGAGGATGACGTCAAGAGATACTTCAATTACATAAAGAGGATCGTTAAAATTATGCTTGATGAATTTTCTACTGGGATGGTAGGAGAAGGTTCTAAGCCTCCACATGGAGAAGGAACTCCAGATGATAAGAAGGATGAATAGAAGAGTTCAAAGGGTAGTGGAAGAAATCAACCTCCATCTCCACCATCTTCATCATCATCACCATCAGCATCATCTTCCACTTCCACCACAAAAACCACTCACACGCACTCAAAAGCCACAAAATTAAATACACCCTTACTCAAACTTGATGTCGAAAATGAGCTTCCAATGTATAATGATGAGGAAAATGTAGAACGTTTGGACAATTGGATATGTCAATTGAAGGTGTATTGAAAAAATATGAACCTTCATGAGGACGACATAAATATTCAATTGGCTTCTTTGAGGATGGAAGGATCTTCACTTGTATGGTGGGAAGCAAGGACTCAAGAAGAGATTAAAAACTATGGTAATATCTCTATGTATTGGTCAAGTTTTATTGCTACCATTAAAATGAAATTATATCCCTTAGCTTATATGCAAAAGGAAATTATGGATTGGAAAAATTTTAGACAATTGAAAGGGGAAAATGTGCAAGATTATACTCATGAGTTTAAGAGAAGAGCTCTAATTTTGGGTATTAATCTATATTCTCAAGAAAATTTGTTAAATTATGTTGGGGGTTTGCACAATTAATTTAGGAACACTATTCTCATGTTTAATCCCACAACCATAGATGAATTTTGTGTTCAAGCCACACACTTAGAGGAAATATGGAAACAGAACATAGATGAGAAAAGTGAAAGTGAGAGTAATGGAAAGGGAAAATTTTATGGAAGAGGAAAAATACATAGCTCTGTATAAAGAAAGAAATAAAAACTCACATGAAATAAATTTTCAAAGACTGGCCATGATGAGGACCATTGTTGGAAACTTCATCCACAGTTGAATCCAAATAAATTTAAATCCAAAGAAAAGGGTAAAACTGTTCCTATAGTTGAACATGACTTAGGGTTAGATTCAAGAGATGAGACAAAGATTAAAGCCACGGGTTTTAAAGGTAAACATATTTGAAGCACTAGTTCTTAAAAATTTTCAAATGTTACAGATGATGAAGATAGAAGAATAGAAATTTTCCATATTAGAGTTGTCTCTAAACATACCAAGATTGACAAAAATTTTGATAGTGGGTCACAAGCTAACTTGATTTTTGAAGACTTGGTTAAGCAGCTAGACCTTGAAACTATTAGACATCTAAGACCATACCCTTTGGGTTGGATATGAAGGAATGAAAAATTGTAGGTTACAAGGAAGTACTTACTAATATTTTCCATCAATTGAAGTTTTATTGATGTAGTTGAACTTGATGTGGTGCTGCTTGAGATATCAAGTATTGCATTGGGAAGTCCATATCTATATGATAGGAAATTAGTATTTGATTTCCATGAGAATAAGTATCACTTGTTTAAATATGGTATTTTGTACATTATTAGAGTGCATAAGAAGAATAAAGCTTTGTCTCTTATACATGCACGAGAAATGAAGAGGATAGTGAATGCAAGTCAGAATTTGACATTGTTGATGATCAAACAAAGAGATGTTTTGAATCAAAACTTTAAAAAATATGTTTATTATTGTAATGAGATGTTTCAGGATTCTAACACGGTGCCTTTGAAAGAAGGTGAAGAAGATGTAAAACATTTGTAGCAGTCAACATCAATGTTGAGTAGTGTTGGAAACAAGATGTCGGTGCAAGAGAGTGCAATGGTCAAAGAGAAAGAGACAAAGCAGCTTGTAAAACAAGGCATGGGTTCCACAAATTCTTATTATTGGTTTCCAAACGGTACATGGAAATGGCTAATATACTTGGTCAAGATTCGACGTAAGTAAAAATAAAAAGCAGCTAAGAATCGCCATGGTGACAATGTGCAAGGTCAGACAATTTTTAAGTTTTCTTTGATTGCTAACCAAGGTAGGAAAAATATGGTTTCTACAAGAATAGCTTGTTGCTCTACAAATTCAGAAAAATTGCAGCATGAAGAGGTCAATGACAACAAGAGAAGTTCAAAATAATGAAGGAAAAAGTTAACTTTTTGCGAAAACTTTTGTTTGATGAAATTGGGAAAATTTCAGTGGATAGGGACTGGAAGGGTGAGGGAACAATACCCTCATCCACATGATCAATAATCAAAGAGATTTTGGGGTCCAAAAGTCTTATAGTGGGGAGGAATGATCAAAGGCTCAATATTTAGCTCAAAAATTTAAGTTCTCATAATTTATTATAAATTAAAATACAACAACCGGCCCATCGCTAGGAATCTGGCACAATTCATTTCGTCGAAAAACAACTTCAGATGAAAAAGTGACAACCTCATGATTGACATTCAAAACATGTAAATTAAAAAAAAATCAGAACAGTGACAGGTTGATGACATGGTAGCCATGTGAGCATGTAGAGAATATTCTTCATTTTTTGCCCAATGGGATTGTGACAACTATCACTGCAGGAATCACGAGTTTGGGTTTGAGAAGGTGAAATTTCCCAATGTCCTCAAAGGTTGAATTTGGGTTCATGATGAATTATTACGCGTTGGAATTATTTTTATTATTATTAAGGTTGGACATATATATTTCATATTTTAATTTTAAATTATTCCAAAGTCAAATTTTTATATGGTCGCATTATATTGTTTAACTCCAAACCTTTATTATAAGTTCCAAATATTTCATATTAAAAAGTGCGCACACAAGTGTAAGGTTTTGGCAATGTATTATATGGTGGAATGCATATATAAATTTTGCACAAAATATATGCACAGGGGTCGGGGTCAAACCCAGGACCTCCCCCATGCTAACCATCAGCATTACCGCTACACTACCACCATGGTTCTTAATAACCATATCTTCCGCCATATGTTTATTGTCCTGAAAAATATCTAGCGAGGGTTTGGATGGGGAAAGCCTCGTAGCCTAGCCCCCTGACATACAACGTCTCGACATAACCATAGGTGCAGTGCAGGAAACATAAACAATAGACTTCAACTCTTAATTACAGATTATCCCACTAGTTCAAGAATTATTATTAATTAATCCATGGTTTATGAAAAAAAAATTAAGCGTAGTTAATAAACGCTTATCTACAGTTAAGCGTATATTTGTGGTTAATTAATCCAGTTCCTAATTAGCGGTGGATTTAGTTGGAGCCCCAAAATTCTATGGGAACCACTAGTTTGTTGGACTTATCTGGAGTCTTTTCCAGATTTGTAGGAGAAATCTACGGAAATTTTATTTTGACCATATCTTGAGAAATTTTTGACCAATTTTGGCTTAGGAAGAGTCATTCCTAGCAGATTTGCATGCTTTGAAAACATTTGAATAGGTTTCAAAGGTAGAGGATCAATACCACAAGTGTTTTTTTCACTTTGAAAAAAATTTAGCCTACGACCACAAGGAAGGAAGGCCATGACTAGATCAATTGAAGGCTAAATGGAGTAAATGAATAGTCATTTCTGATATATTTCGACATTATAAACTCATTGGAGTATGTTCAGGAGCATTTTATGCATGTAAACATCAATTTTTTCAATATTGAGCTAATACAGAGGCCCAAGCCATGGAACCTGGACCAAGGAGATGTAGCCCAGGAGGGGTGAAATCCCTCATAAAAACTCTGTTTTAATGGATCAATTTTGATGTTTTGTTATTATTTATGTTATTTCTATTCATCATTTTAATTTCATACTCTATGCTCTTGAAATAACTCATAAAAACTCAGTTAGATTACATGTTTGATACACATAAGGAAAAAGGAAACTATGCACATCAAGCATAAGATCAGTAAATGAATTTTAAATATAAAGATGAAATTATCATGAAAAAACTAGCATTCATATTCATATCACTTCTGAAGGTATACAAAGAAGTACATTACTCTACGACTCAACTAAATAGGGCATTTCCTGTCACAAAGGAGACATGCTTATATCAATAACCCAACACAGTGGAGTTACATATTTGACTCAACACTACATCAAATTCAAAAAATAATGGGATTACTTACATAATTGACTTGACCCCAATAGTCCAAGCATGAATGAATATTAGAATTATTACATCATGGGTCTTTACATGATCTTTACATCAAGATACATGTACAAAATTATAACCAAAACCAAATACCTCAAGCAAGACCATGATAGTCATTAGAAACCATAATACACCATATATGAAGCTGGAACATGAACATATTTATCATAATCATGAATTAAGATAAGGAAACGTAGCATAAATATTCAATAGAATCAATATGTGATGATTGCTTTCAAGCACAACCAAGAAGTTTTAGTAGTAGCATATCAATAAAAATCCCCTTGACTTTATGTAAAATTCCTTTTCCTCATATATTTATAGGCAACAATATCATTCTCCTTGATCATGATGTCATCATATTATCTTCAAAGATAAGGATAACCTTCAACATCAATCAAGTATATCAAAAATAATTATCACACCATAGACAAGTTCACCAATATGCAATTCATTGATATCCCATGATATAGAGATAGCAATATGTATGAACTCATCATCATCAACCAATCATAGCATGATATTGTGCAATCAAGTTATTTAGTAACCCATCTCCTTGATCTCATATCATGAATATCAATATGCTCTACATATGAAGAGCCACAAATTCTTGGGTAGCATATAGATCATCAAATTTAGAATATAGATAACATATACTTGCATCACCACCATGTATCACCAACATATGTGGGAACCAAGGAAAATATATTTATACATGTAGCTGAAGCAATAGAAATCATCCATAACTTCAACAACATTACCAATGATATATACTTTTCATGAACAACATTATCGAAGAATAAATTCTCAATAAATCATAATTCCAACAATGTGTTACTAGAAGCATAGAAAATTATCCCCCTTAATATGTGCCAACTATTCATTTTCAAGTCTGATCATATCCACTTCATCAAAGAATAAAAACAACAATGACACTTTGCAGCAACCCATGAGTCATCATAAACCAACATCATTTCTAAGTAATATATGATCATCATCAACAAAATTGTAACCAATAAATATTGTCAAAACCAAAAAGCCAAACAATAACTGATTGAAGCATGCCATAAACTATTTCTGAGTTTGTCCCATTTTTTCTTCATATCATAGAAATATACGTGATTGTCCATATCAAATATTGCATATACATGTGACTATCCTTCACAATACATACATACAGAAAGTAAAATGTTAAAATTTCATGACCAAAACTCCCCCTAAACGTGTATTATATATTAGTGTTCATTGTTACTACATTATATAAAATTTTAGTAATATAAGCATCACCAAATGATTATTAAAAAAACATATGGACTCATTATCAAGATATACATATGCATAGCTCTCCCCTGGGATCATACATCAATAATCTTGTGGACCTGCTAATCATCATCTTCTCTTCATGAGTTCATGTACCTCACAGCAATTTTGCAGTCATAGTTAGAAGTATTCTTTTAAGAACAATGTACTACAATAAATACCATCTTATTTTATTCGGAATCTGAAGGAGAGGAAATCTTCCTCTCATCTTTTCCTAAATTACTATCCACAAACACATATAATTTGTATGGATTTATATATACTCTTGCTATGACCTTTCTAGTTTCTTCATCTATAACCTTACATTTCGTTGATGTAAACACAATTGTATTTCCTTTATCATTCATTTGTCCTACACATAAAATATTTTTCTTTAAACCTTGAACTAATAATGTATCAACTACCCTTCTATAATTATTAATTTTGGCTCTACCTTTTCCCAAAACTTTTTTTGGAGAACTATTTCCAAGAATAACCTTACCATATTTGATTTTCTTGAAAGATGCAAACTTGGTCTTATCTCCAGTCATGTGATGGGAGCATCCGTTGTCTTTGTACCCTTCATCTCCATCTTAAAATGAGTAGAAAGAAAGACCAAACCTTATTTTTTCTTTTTGTTTCTGCTTATTATGAGAATAATTGGTGGATCCATATTTTTTCATGTCTTTTTACATCAATATTCTTATCTAATTTATTGCCATGTTGTCTGAGGTGATAAATTGATTTTCTCCTGCACTCTTTTTATAAATGCCCAAATTTTTTACAAGCATAATATATTATATGACAAAAAAATGGAGCAAAGAAATCATAATATTTCTGTTTCATATTCCTTCTATTGCAATCAATATTTTTATCACCAAATATGTTGCAAGAAAAATAATATCCTCTAAAGAAACTTGAGTACCTGGGATCTGATGATCTTCCTGTAAATATGCCTATCCAATAGGCTGCAAGGTGTCCAATGTTATGAAAAATAAATAATTCAACATCATTATTCAAAGGAGATAATTGATTCATAGTTTTATAGTTAGGAGAAAATGATTTCCTTTGAAAAATCACTTTCCTCGGTTTTTTTTTTCTGATAGAGTTCTTATCTCTTTATTTAACACTTCAGGTTTTGAATTTTCCCCTTTAATTTCCATGTAGTAGCTTCTGAACTAGATTCTCCTTTAACAATTTCATGAAAACCAAGACCAAATTTAATTATGGGAGACCTTTGATTGCTAAGAATATTATCTAATATGTTTGAGCTACATTGAAACCTTAATTTCTAATCCTTTTATATTAACTTACCTTCTAGAATGCTTACCTCAACCTATTTTTCACCTCTTTTCTTTTCCAATTGAGTTCTCAACTCAATTATTTCCTTATTAATCATGTTTTCTTGTTCTTCATATACTTAAATAATCTCCTCATATCGTTTGTTTTATTTCTCAATCATGTCTGCTTCAAGTCCTTCATAGTAACTAGTTGTTTCTTTAATATCCTCAGTTATTGTATCCTCTTTATTCACTTTATTTCTTAATTATGCTACCTCATCCTGCAGTCTTTGACATTGATCTTATTTTTACTTATACTTCTTCCTCATTATTTTTTCAGTTTTTATTCCTTCTTCCAAATGATTCGTTAATATGATGATTTCTTCTTTGTAGGTATAGTCCCTTTCGTCAAATAGTTGTAGTAGAATTTGATGATCTTCCTCTAAGGCCATTATTTTTTAATATGTTTCCTCTTTAGAATTCTTACTTTCACTTTTACCTATGAGATAAAGTTCTGTTGATTCACTATCATCTTCACTATCATCTTTACAACATGAACAAGAAAATGTGTCACAAGTAGAATAAAAATATGTACCTGATAATTGTTTGTTATTGTGTCCTTCATTCTTGATCAATATAAATCAGGGTGCTTCCAAAGCTAAATATTTTTTGACATATACTACATCTAATATATCACTTTCATAATCATCATGACTTACCATAAGCATACCTTTATTGTCCATCATTTTTTACTTGCCTTTATTTTTTATGGTGGATTTTCCTTGAGCCATAAATGTAGATATTGCCACAACATAAGACACAACATTGTCATTTCTTTCTTCAATTTAATTCTTCCTTTGAGTTACTTTCTTATTTTTATTCTTTCCCATCGTCCTTGATACACTTTAAGTGATCAAGTTTCAACTGGAGTGACCTACTCTGATACCATTTTTTGGAAAAATACTAAGAGGGGGGATTGAATAAGGTTTTTAAACTTAGTTCAACTTTTTAATTCCTATTCATATTTCTATATGCTACTTTCATTCAAGATACCAACATATGCATGTGAATTTAGTAAAGGCGAGCATCGTATATACATTTGTGACTAACTTTTCATATATTTCATCGGGTGTTCTACTTTAACTAGTGTATGATTGCTTCATTAGACTTTAATTAAACAATAATCATGAGCATTAAGAATAAAATGTTACACATAATAAACATAACAACACATGAGGACAACATAAATTTTATGTGGAAACCCAATGTGGGAGAAAACCACCACTTCCTTTGTCTCTGTATTATTATTTTATTATAAAGGAAAAAATATTACAATCATGTACTGGTGCATACTCATACCGGCACGTAGACACCCCTCTGCAAAAGGATACAACCTTCTCTTGCTCTCCATCACCCACTGGAAGGTTTCTCCAACCCCCTGATATTGTTTACCGCCACCCACCGGAAGGGAGATTTTATCCTCTGAATATATTTACAGGCTACCACTGGACGGAAACTTAGAATCCCTCACTAAAGGCTCCAACACTTAACACCATTGTGCAGCAATTTTCATAATATATCATACCGAATCCACCTGACTCAAAACATCAAAATTTTAGGCCACTTTTCATCATATGTTTAGACTAGGCCCACTTCCATCATTTAATCCCAATATCAAATAAAAATTTTGAAAAAATAACTAAATCTAATCTCTCAATCATTGAACCAACTTATTCATCAAATAAATCATCGAATCTTAATCAACCATTGCAACTAGATTAAACCAATTCATAACATATCATATCATAGTACAATTGTTCACCAGTATACCAAACCATACTTTGTTCATCATAGGAATGAGATCTTGTCACTATAAACCCTGATAAATCATGTGTGAGAAGGTATATGATATTTTTCTACAACATACCCGCATATGCACATGCTTCCCTTGAAGACTACCCACGTAAAGATCTCAACACACTGATAACAAAATCTGACTCACTATACCTTTGAATCAATAACTCAATCACATACTAAAAACCATCAGAAATCAATGAATCAAATACTAATAACTATATAGCAACATCATCACTAGTCAAAATTCGATACCATAATCAGTTCTACCTAACCACTACTGTCAAACATAAATTATCATAAAAGAGACTTCATCAAAAATAAATAGAGAACATAAGATAACTGATCCAACATTGTCAACAGTTCATACTGCAAAGCCCTATCATGCATATGTGAATATCATAAATAAAATTCATATATGTATGCAATTTTAATGCTTGACACTTGTGTACAAATTATGAACATTCGCATAATGTATATGTGACTACCTAGAAGAATATCCACGTATATATGTTATTTCTTAGATACAAACTAGCGTATAGAAATGTAATAATTTAATCATTCCTTCGCTAAAACCAAAAAACATACTTCCCAACCCACACCTTCACATAGTCATGTCAGAGTATCATTAACGCCAAAAATCTATCATTGATAGTCATAATCATAAAATATCAAGAAATCATATTCATTAGTCTCTATTATACTTTTAGATCTATTTATATGAACCTCCTCCATGCTCCTTGGTGCACACCTATTTCACATAAAATCATACATCAATAACCCATAACTTTCACACATAACACTTTGATCTCCATCTCCTTATATATAATTCTCCTTAGCCACCACCAAAGGCCAATCCCTTAGTAATGTATTTGGTATTCTTTGACGGGTTCAAGTATCCATTTTAATTCTCATTACTATGGGCCAATACCATGGTAAATACCCTTAGTATTCCAACTACCATGGTGCAGAATATGTACATGACTTGTCTTCACCATACCTATGTATGTACACAAAATTTCTTCACAGTACCAACATATACAGTCCCAAAATTCACATTTCTCATTCCTCTGTCTCTAAACTGATATTCATTTTTCCATTATCTCTCTCACATTTGTACCAGCCTATATAATCATCATGCTACCATAATTTTAACATATTTGTCAAGTAGGTTTCCATCAAGGACAAAAAATTAGCCATAATGCAAACATCCTCGAATTTTGAAAAGTCTTCATTATCAAGTTCATTGCAAGGAAAACCAAAGACAATCTCTCTTTGAAAATAAGCTATTTTTAATGATTTTTCATATGAGATCAAAATGGAGCCGCCAAGGTGAATTTAAAAGCCTTGATTTATTCTTGCTTCATGCTACAATCATTAACCTTGAAGTTCAATGAAGAACTAAGGCTTTGTTCTTCCATGGAATCGTGAAGATTATATGTTGTTAATGTCATAAGGGAACAAGACAAATGTCTTGTTTCCTTGAAAATGATGCCAAAAATGTTACCTCTCTAATATAGAAAAGGTCCTAGGAGGGGTTCCAAATGGGAAAATATTAGAGCAAGTGGAAAAAATGGGACAAGGACTCATTGTCACCTCAGTCTATTTCCCCAACTCTTTCTATATTTTCGTCGATGGGACGAGTCACGATATAAAGGGAATCACAAGGAGATATAAGTCAATGATAGGGTATATAGTGATTCCCAAATCCCACTCACAAGATATACTCAAATAATAAGCTTGATTTCCTTAGGGGCAAGGTGAGGGGATCTCTAAGAAAGGCTCAAGAGAGGCTAGAGCTAGGTATTAGAGGTACTTATTAATAAAGGGTGTCCTAGAATTAAGAGTCTTTAGGGAATATAAGGACCTATTTTAAGGTCTTGTGACATAACAAGCATAATAAAGGTGGGACTACAAGAGAGACCTATAATACATGAGAAAGGCCTACTGTTTATGAAGATCATCATAAATATAACTAGGAGGAGAGAGAGAGAGGGATCATTAATAGATAACCTTTATTTGAGTTTTGATTCAAAATAGATACCCTAAAAGGGCACTAACCTATAAATACATAAACCCAAACAATTTTGGAGCTAGGATTTGTTGTTTCTCACAAGTCGACCATAGGATTGACTTCAACCTTGGAGGGCTAGTGGGATACACCTAAACATAGTTCTTCGCTCTGAAATTTTATGGATCAAAGGGAATTCATTGGATGCCCTAGATAGGTCTTCTAGGGGTAGGGCATAAAATTGAGGATATGAGAATAATTTAGGGTGCTCATCAAGGATTGAGACCAATGCCTAGCCATTTGTGCAGAATGGAGTCAAAGTGAATTCAATTTAGTATTTTCTCTATACTAAGGAGTCCTTAAACAATTTTGCTAACACTCAAGGGGAAACAACTACGTCACAAGAGGAATTTATACTTCGTTTAATAAATTGATCGAGTTTCAAGGTGAAAGGCATACAACCCTCCCCTATGACTAATTCTATCTGCTTCCCAAAATGAGTAACATATTCAATGGTCCAAGATTACAAGTGTTTCATGGATTCACATTAAATATTAGGTCACAAGTATAATCAAAGCATAACGTTCCATACATTAGACATAAATCATCAAAATGTCACATGCAATGACAACTTACGTAACAAAAAGAGTATATCAATCCATCACATTTGCAAAAACGAAGCTCCAAGATCAGATGGAAATTATTAAAACACCAAAATACATCAATAAACCTCTAATTTTTCCATCAATATAAGGCTTGAGTTCTTTTCTCAACATAAAATACCAATCCAAGTGATGATGATTGATAGATAATACCTTTCTTATATTTATACAATCCTATAAGGGTATTTAATGGCTTAATTTATCCTCATGATGCCCCTATAGTAAAATAATGTGCAAAATAACAATGATTTTGGTGTAAATCCAACCAAATAGCTCCATAACATGAATAATTAGCCTCTCAAGAGGGTTGAAATGATAGAAAAAATAGCTAAAAGGGTTGTTGGAAGGCTGGATGAAGTCCCTCATGTCTTGTAATGAATAGGAGGGATTCAATAACAATAATTAAGGGTGTGTCCCATTTTATCTATGATTAAATTACCTCTGGTGCTCCCAAGTGGTTATGGGGGCACAAAGAACATCCTCATGGGTCTCCAACTAAATCGAACAATATTTTTCTCCATATGTAAGGGATGTAACAATGGTTCAAGACCTCCATTGTATCTGTACGTGACACAAAACCCCATATATTCCTTGGATCAGTTGCTAAGTGTGTGGTGCAAGTATGTAGCCAATTAGGCAAGGTGGTCCATGTACATCATCATCCTCTAACAAGTGGGATACAAACAAAAAATAAGTGGTGTTGAGGATCCCATGGTGTGGTAATCTACTCGCTGCAATGGTGGAGCCCCATGGCTCCCAACGCTTGCCCTAAAAGTTCCATTAAGACCCTCTGGAGGGCTTGGATCCCATATAGGTAGACCAAAACCTAAAATGAAGACCCACCTACAATTATGTATAAGATAATGTGTCTCCTTTCCTCCCAATACAATGATTCAATAGTAATTGATTAAATGAGCTTACAAATCTTACAACCAATTGGGAACTTCATAGTGGCATGCACTTCCATAATGGGATTTAGAATGTACATGTGTCCCTAGACTCATGACATGGTCGATGCCCTGCGATTCCAAAGATGCCTCTAGGTACTGCATATTGTGAAATGAAAAATAACATAAGGAAGAATAAATTATCACTCCAAAATGTTGTCAAAAGACTTTTATTTGGTTTAAATGCAAAAAAATTACCATAACATGGGCCAAGAAATATGTAATTAGTGGTCCTATGCAATCATATTTATGTATATCTAAGAGTATAACCTTGTTTTAACGCGCGAGGGTTTGGTCGAACGGTTGGTGTCCAACACCGTAGGCGTTCATCTTGCAACATAGGGGTGTCTCGACCCATGTTTCAATAATTGTTTACCTGGGAGTTTTGCTTGTGGGTGGTGTAAATTCTCTAGTAGTTATTGTGGCATCAAATAGGCTCGATCTCAGGTAGCGTCGCAGTAAGTATTCCAAGTTACTGATTCTGTTGTTAAAAAAAAAATAGTATAACCTTCTTTAAGCTCTAGTTATTTATGTGAATGTTATAGGTCAATTTGGGCATCATTCCCAATGACCTGGTTAATTGGGAATCATCTCCAGGACCGATGTATAGGGTCTGTCATCCCCTAAAATTTCAGTTGTTATATGCCCTAAGATAAAGAACAAGACAAATCAATCAGAGACTTTCATCTACAAAGGTTTCCAAAATTTGAAGTTTATAATATATCATATGAGAGATCACCAATGTCGCCTCTAAAGGGACAAAGTGCGTTGCATATGCAGGTAGCCCTATGCAAGGCTGCTCTGTAAAGCACTTCCTGACATCCATGGTTGCGTTGGTCACATTGGGAGCGAAATTCTCATTGTTTCGGAATCTCCACTTGGCCAGTGCCTTCTAGAAGAGTTCACATGTGTCAAACTTAGAATCCATGTGTCCATTTGACATCTACAAGATTGGGAACATGTCTTTCCTATTATTGGAAAGTAATTGATTGTGAAACTACCTTCAACTCCTCTATAAATCGAGCACAGATCTTAGTGTTTGATAAGGAAGAATTTGCGTAGAGAAATGTTGGTGGAATTTATATTGAGGAGATTGATTTGAAAGAAAAATTGTTGGAGATATCTGCATTGTGATGAGGCTAGGATGCTGCTAGATATGGTGACACTAAATCAATCACTGGGTTTTAACCTCCCCTTCTATCATCAATAAATATTACTACTTATTTTTCCCTATATGCATCTGTATAAGCTTTGATTTTCAATATTATGATTTCTTAGTTGATGTATATGGTTTATGCTTTATTTATTTAGCGAAATAACTTGAATATACATCTGTATTATTTCTATATCTTTTTGTTTAGTGTTCATTCTTGCAGGAAATATTTTGCATAGCTGGCTGGAATTTGAAGCTATAGCAGAAGTGACAGGAGGAGTCTTTAGAAGCACTTGGATCCCAAGTTGGTTCCTTATTTCATTTTCTGTTTGTTTACAGTTAGGAAATATAGTTGTAAATTCTTTGAACTGCTGTTATAGATTAGCACCTGTCTAGGGAAGAATGATTTATCTATAATTCATAATTTCGCATAACAAATTAGAGACTTCGCTGGGGAGATTACTCTTTATCCTAGGTGTTTTAGCCCCTGATTTTCTCTATTTATTCACCCAGTAGTTGTTACTCACAAAGATTAGGCTTTTTCATATCCAAATTTGCAAAAGAAGTGTGTTAAAGAAGTGTGATTTTCTTTATACACTACACCCAATGCACTCTTGGACATGAAAAAATGCTTTACATAGTAGTGTCTCCCTTTCAGGCTTGCGTTGCAAATCATTTTCTCTCTTTAGAGACCGTGTTGCCTCCTGAAACCATCCAAATTCCTTTGAATTTGTCTTTGTAGTTTTTTTCAGTTTGTTTGCTTCTATGTTTTGAAAAGCCTGAGCCTCATATTAGCCAATGAATTCATCTACCTCTTCCTCCTTTCAAAGAAAATATGTCCAATGTTTGTTTAAAGAACTTTTATTTATCATTGGCAAGTTAATTTTAAAGTATTTTTATTGTCACATTAGATCCTTTTTCTTTTTAAAAAGGAAATTTTCATAAAATCTTAGTTTCCTGATAGGAGAAATTGTTGTTTCATTCCTCATTTTTCCTTCAAAAGAGAAATTGTTGTTTGTATTCCTCATTTGTCAACAGTAAAAGGAATTTGCTTTCATTGATTTTGGTGCACTTAGTTTCTTTTTTAAATTTATAACATTAAAGGAACTGAAAAGAAAAATCTGCATTTGCATGTAGTCGTTTGTGTGTTTTGCAAAAGGAACAATTAGGAAATCTGCATTTAGTTTGTGTTTGATTTTTTTTCTCGCAAATTGTTTGCTCTTTCCCTCTAGTAGCTAATATTTTCATTGAAAAACAAAAAGTGAAATATTACTTATCATTCTTAGTTGCATTTTAGGATTTTTGAATACATCATCGTGGTGAACCTTTGAAAGAAAAATTGTTAAACAAAATCAACATAAAATTAATCTCAATTTACCTAAAAAAGCATTGGAACCATAAAGATAACATTTGGAAGGTCTAGGCTAGAGATATGTTCCGGTGTCGTAAAACATAGCAGCTGTCATTAAATTTTCTGTGATACATTCTGAGTGTGATACCTCACTCCATGTATGTAAGCATATCGTAGCTCATCCACATACTTTCGGGTATATCAGGCGGTGTTACAGTACGATAAGTAGAAATGGGTGCTCTCAATGTGTGGTTTTGCATCAGACAATGCTAATACGTACTTGGGCCTCCATGTACCTTTGGGTATATTTGGGAGGACAACTATTAGGTGCTATCCATCCATAGTGAATCGAATCGGTCGCCTTGTAAATTGTGATACACCAAACATAGCATTCGGGGAGATTTCCTGGCCGCACTTCTTGGTTCACTAGGAGGTATTATGCAGTTTACAGTTTCTTGGTAAACCATTTTGCCTAGAATTACCCTTTTATTTTGTTTATTTGTTTTTGGTTAAAATAAATTAGTGATCGTGGAAGAACAAAATCCTTTTTGCCGTCCTTCGCGTAGACTAGCATTGAAACCACCTTTACTACTAGAAGTTACTCCTGGTCAGCGAAGGTGGCATTACTCTACTGAAACCATTACTATCAGTACCTCTGGTGAAGCACCATCTTCCCATATACCAAAGTCAGCACAAGTTGTTTCTACATATCTTGGTTTGTCTACTGCTATTGAGACGGAGTCCTCACAGCTACCCGTGGTCACAATCCATCCAATATGTGAGACCATATCTCCCGAACCTGACGTTGTTCAACTAGAAGTTGATCCGGATCCCATTGTGCTTTAGGGGGAAAATTTTATTGGTAAAACTAGAAATCATCCCTAGGACCAATGAAATAGGGTCTATCATCCCCTTATATTTCAGTTTCTATATTCCCTAAGTGAACAAAATCTTGATCCTAAAGTTGAACAACCAGAATTGTTCCTCTATTGGTCACTCCAAAATATATTGTAGCCATTGAGTCTCCCATATCACTCATTCAACCAGCTGAAATATACTTCGGGCCTGATGGTGAAGTTCTTCCACTTGGTTTGATTTCAATTGAGGAAATATCACAAGACGAAACACCTTTAACTCCAACTCATTTTCGATAGGAGATTTACCTTATGAGTCTTTTCCTCAATCACCTTCCTCTACTTTTTTTGATCCTGTTTCACTTCGAGTTCCCATAGATTCTATAGGGTATACATTGGGTCATTTGACCATGGTTGAGATAAAATCCCAGACTGAACCATCTATTTCAGCTGTGACAACATCTATTTTTGCTTCATCTTCGATGTTTTTTCCATTGAATTCACCCATGTCATCATCTGGAATCCTATCTGGTTCCTCATTTATTCACATCTTCAATGCAATATCAATTTTATCCCATCATTTATTCTCCTTCATGGCTGGTGATACCACAAAAATTACTTTCAGAAATTTCAAAATTCAGTGGAAGCCCTGGAGAAGACCCGTCAACGCATGTAATAACTTATCATTTGTGGTATTCCTCAAACTCCTTAAATGATGACTCCATTAGACTATGTCTTTTCCAGCACACACTCACTAGTCCAACTGCACAATGAGGATAGTTATTTTTCTATGTCAACCTCATTAAAAAATGAAACATATTTATGAGGATGGTTCTTTTATTGTTTCAACCTCATTAAAAAGTGAAATAGGGAATGATGATGGCTCTTTTCTTGTGTCAACCTCATTAAAAAATGAATCAGGTAATGAGGATAGTTATTTTTTCTTGTGTCAACCTCATTAAAAAATGAAACAAGTGCCTATGAGGATAGTTATTTTACTCTGTAAACCTTATTAAAAAATGAAATAGGTCATTAGCATAGTTCTTTTCCTGTGTCAAGATCATTAAAAAATGAAACAAATCCTCCTCGATAATGAACCTTCATTCCATCTAGCTATTAGTAACTAGTAATCTACTTGGTGAATGAAAGGAAGCTTGGGGGGCATCTTCTCTTGCTAGGGACATTCGACATGTGCTATTGCAAGGGGCACTCAAAACATTCTTACTTATTGCACCCAATCAACTGCTGAAGTTCGGGGGTAAAAACAGGTTCAAAGCTCCAAAATGCAAATGGTAACTATTGAATAGTAAAAATGGTAGTAAGACTCTTTTTATTTAGTCATTTAATTGTTTGAAATGAATATTTATTGCTATGAATATGGTTTTATTATGTTTTTTAATCATGAAATAGGTATTTTTAATCCATTTGATGTTGTTTAGAACAGGTCTTACAACTGATGAACAGATCGGTCGTGCAGATTTATTTCAAAGAATGATTTGACAACAAAACATACTTTTTCTCCTTATTTTTCAAGCTTTGTTAAAAATGAAAAAGGATTTGAAGCACACTTTCATCTCTTTTTAGAGCTTCAATAACAATGGAAAAGGAACCCCTAGAGTCTTCTTTCAGCTCTTTTCAGACTTTGATAATGTGAAAAGATTGCCGAGCACTTGTCTTTTCAAGCTCGTAAAAGTAAATGAATTGATATCTACTTAGTATAAGTTTAACCCTTTTCTGGACTGAGATAGATTATTTACAAAAAGGAATACCTTGGCTGAATATGACTAAAGAGGTTCTCTTAGATATTATTTTACACTTTTTTGGATCTGAATGACACCTTTACGAAAAAATACTTATGGAGGTTTCTTTCGTCCTCTTTTTCAAACTCTCTAAATATGAAAAAGGACTAGGATGTCACTGTCATTAAGCTCGTTAAAACATAAAATAGCGATGGACTTATCGATCATGGCAAGAATTGAGTTTCATTCATTTCTAGAATCGTTAAATTATTAAATAGAGATACTTTATTCACCTGAGGGGTTGAATTATAGATCAAGAAAATGTTATTCTCCTCAAGCTTGTTAAAATAAATAAAGAGGTATTGGTCGACAAATGACCGGGGAAAATTTGGGAAAAGTGAGCAGAATTGTTTATGGTAGAAAGTCACTCTTGAACATGACACTTCCTTCACTCCATGTCCATGACTATTTGGGTTGGGTAATCATCTTGACAATTCATTCATACCTATGGTTCATCATACTTTCACTTCGGTTTTGGGTCAATGTTGCCAACTCATCTCAGTTTCGCCGATATGTTTAAGAGAAGTCATCCAGTGACTAACTCATCCTTCTGCAATACTCATAAACCTTCATTCTCATGACCGTCATCCCTGAAAATTGCTATATCAACTCATACCCTTGTCTCTGAAATCAGTAACTCCAGTTTCTCAATAAGGTGACTTCCTGTCAACAAAAAATCAGTATCCAGGAAGTTCACTTAGAAACATCAGATTCCAGTACCATGAGGGTTGTTATAGCATCGAAAATATCCTCACTTCCAGACTTTTGACCGAAAGATTTTGTTTGGCATTTGACATCAAATCATCTATTCACGCCTTACAAAATGTATTGCAGTACCTTGAGGACCATTGACTTCAATGGTGGTTCTATCATATTTTTTAACATCTCACATCATTGGCTAGTAATCAAGCGATGTATTTCCATGTTCGATGACAAATCATATATTCACATGGATAGACTTGTACCCGAATGATCGAGTGAACAAGATAAGAAGACACCGGATCTAGTTTCAGCCATTCGGGCTGTGATTTCAAGATTTTTGTACACATCATCTATATGGTGACCTTACATACAGATCATCATCCAAACATGGGCCTATATCTATAGGCACATCTACATTGGGCAACGTTCCAATGATGACGAATTTATGAATTATCTACATGTTATTAGATTGTTTATGTGTTGAACATGGGAATGCCTAACCTCAGTAATTATGATCAAGAGGATATATCATGATGTAACGTATTGTAATATTGGTTTAGGTCACCACTCCGCTTCATATCTAGCCCATCACAGGGTAAATCATATCAATCAAAATACTATTGTTATTATTCTGACTTCATGCTTTAGGGGGCAATTGTTATAGGTCAATTTGGGCACCATTCCCAATGACCTCGTTAACTAGGCATAATCTCTAGGACCGATGTATAGGATCTACCATCCCCTAACATCTTATTTGTTATATGCCCTAAGACAAAGAACAAGACAAATCAATAAAATACTTTCATTTACAAATGTTTCCAAAGTTTTACGTTTATAATATATCATATGAGAGCTCACCAATGTTGCCTCTAAAGGGACTAAGTGCATTGCATATGCAGGCAGCCCTATGCAAGGCTACTCTGCAAAGCACTTCTCGACATCCATGGCTGTGTTGGTCACATTGGGAGTGAAATTCTCATTTTTCCAGAATCTCCACTTGGCCAGTGCCTTCTAGAAGAGTTCACATGTGTCAAGCTTCTAATCCATGTGTGCATTTGACATCTACAATATTGGGAACATGTCTTGCCTATTATTGGAAAGTCATTGATTGTGAAAATACCTTCAGCTCATCTATAAATTGAGCACAAATCTTAGTGTTTGATAAGGAAGAATTTGTGTAGATAAATGTTGGTTGAATTTCCCTTGAGGAGATTAATTTGAGTGACAGATTGCAGGAGATATCTGCATTTTGATGAGGCTGGGATGCCTCTGGAGATGGTGACACTAAATAAATCACTGGTTTGTAACCTCCCCTTCTATCATCAATAAATATTACTGATTATTTTCCCTATATGCATCTGTCTAAGATTTGATTTTCAATATTATGATTTCTTGGTTGATGTATATGGTTTATGATTTATTGATTTAGCTAACTCACTTGAATATACATTTGTATTATTGCTATCTCTTGATGTTTAGTGTTCATTATTGCAGGAAATATTTTGCACAGTCGGCTGGAATTTGAAGCTACAACAAAGGCGATAGAAGGAGACTTTGGAAGCGCTTGGATCCGAAGTAGGTTCCTTATTTCATTTTGTGTGTCTATTTACAGTTAGGAAAGATAGTTGTAAATTATTTGACCTGTTGTTCTATATTAGTACCTATCTAGGGAAGAATGATTTATCCGTAATTCATAATTCCGCATAACAGTGGCCAACATTTCTCATGTATTGAGATAAATTAAAAGACTCAACATTAAAATTATGTCGAAGTTTCTTCTTCTTTCAACATAGACATAGAAATGTATGATAACATGCCCCCTTCTAAATGTTTGACAATTATTATTTTTTAGAACCAACCTTCCACCTATCTTAATTAGGCCAATTTCCTAGATTTAGAATTATGAGAGGTTTTTACCTATGGAAGAATTTTTATTGGGGCCTTTATATTTACTAATATTTTCAAAACATTACCGTATTTTGGACACTAGGAATAACTCTCAAGACCTTTACCAATGGACATGAAAAGGTACTTAGACTAGGAATATGAACACCATTACTATTCTTTGCCTAATAAGAATTATTATTATATAAGGATAAAATTCCTTTACTTATAAAATGAAGATTATCATTCTCAAGGATGATGAATTTGGAATTGAACAACAACATATATCCTCTCTAAATAATCTTAAGGATATATGGGAAATCAATTCCATTAGGAATTTTTTCACACCATGTATAGGAGTCAAGGAATGTACCAAGGGTAGGGGAGGTAAACAATCGCATTAGGCCTTCGCAATACGATTTTTAGTCTCAAGGGATATGAGCTAGACTTAAAAGTCACATAAGTCTTATTTAATGAATATTTGGACTTAAGTCGAGATATGGGCACCATAGGAGGTATTTCTCACAACATATGGGATCAAACAATGTATATGGTATGATCAAGAGAGGAAAACAAGGGCCTTAATCCCTAAATGAATCTTTATCATGCTCAATTTCCATGATGAACACAATATCTAGCTGGGAATAATGGAATTTAGTATTTTTTTCATAATAAGAATGGGTCTCATGTCCTAGATTTATGTCCTAAATAATCAATGGCCATTAAAAATTCTTCAAACCACCACTTTAATCATATTATCTAAGGGATATTCTTTGGCCTCTAGGAGGGATGTGTCTACGATTAAAATTTGTTGCACACCACGATTAGGTCTTGAAGCTTTATCATTGAAAATTAATGAAATTAGGAGGCTTCCAAATCACATATGATGCTTACAAGTGTAGGCTTGGTCAAAATAGGAACATAAGGGGCTTAGGCATTTTTTAAATGACTGATGATTAACATTTGTGCGGTAGTTCTAAAAGAACCACACATGACCTCTATAGAGGATCTCAGGCCTCTATGGGGGGTATTTAGTCTCATTAGTATATTTTACATATTAATAATGGGTCTTAGGCTTATACCATGGAAAATGGATGAAAACAATGCCCTCAAGCCAAGAATGAAACTTCCTTGGCTTACACTGCATGAAAAATACCATATAAAACAATATGAATCCTCTTTGAGGGATTTTAGGCCTCCATCTAGGATAAAGGTTCCATTATGAGGTTTTACACGTCGTATATGGGATTTAGCAAGGAATGAAAAAGGGTCTTAAGCCTAAAAAAAGTCTTTCTCATGTTTAATGTCCATAAACAAGATATTAGAATGGTAATATTGACACAACATCATGTTTTTCATAATAAGAATGGTTATTATGGCCTCTACAATGGATAAGTAAGGAAAATAAGATCCTTAGTCCCCCAAAAAAACTTCTCTAGCTCAGTGGAGGTGAGTAAGGCCTCAAACCACCACACATATCTTGTATAACATATATATGGCCTTCAGGTGCGTTATGGGTTCTATTTGAAGGTTTTGTGTGCCATAGTTGGGTCTTAGAGCTTCTACGTTTGACCTTAATATCATTAGGAGCTTTTGTTCACCATGTATGGCACTAGGGTCCTTAACCATTGTCAAGGAAATATCATAAGGTGTTTGGGTCATATTCGAATATTCCCATTATCAATCCTCTTGAATAAGTATTTGAGTTAACACTCAAGACATATCTAGGGAATATTTGGCCTCTATCATGGATTTGTGTCACCGATGGTATGGTTTACATCATAAGGATGGGCCTTAGGGAATGTACTATCTCTAGGGGAGGAGAAAAGGGGGCTGTAGGTCCTAAATAAAGCTTCTAGAGTTCAAGGAACATGAAGTAACCCTCAAACAACCACATATATACTCTCTAAGGGAAATTTGGATTTAAACTTAGATATGGGAGCTATGGCATGTTATTCTACATAAAGAGCCACAAGAATTTTTAGTATGTATGGTTTTCTTATAATGGTGTGCATGTTATAAGAATGTGAATGCACTATTAGAATTTGTGCACATTTTTGTAATGGAAGTATCTGTAGAATTATTTATAGAATAATATGGCTTCAGATTAATTTAGTTCTATATTAATTAACAAAGTTTAAATTAACATTATTTGAATTCAAATTAATAAAAGTGTTGTCTCTATGGATATAGTTAATAATAAACCATGGTATGTAACAACACCACAAAAGCCCCATAACAAATAGTGTGTCGTCTCTCTAAGATGCGAGGAAAAAATTCCTATTAACACTTAAAACCATTCTATATCAGTTTCAAATTCTATTTATTGTCCCTCCTTCCAAATGGGGCATTAAAATATTATATATTGTAAACTTGTTTTCTATATTGTATAGAATTGTTAGAATTTTAACATTATAGATGGATGCATAAATCCCTTTAAGGGGGTTGTTGAATCCATCTACCTATATTTTAACATTTCTTATGGATTTGGAGACCCTCTTAAAGGGGTATCTAAATTTTAATAGTATAGATGTTTTCAGAGACCCCTTTGTCTCCAAATTTTAACACTTATGAATCCATTTGTAGTGTTAAAATTTAGTGAAATGTAACACTTCTGTATCAAAATTGGAATTTTTCATTTCCAGAGTGACAAAATAAAAATGACTAGCATAAATGACTAATTCATATATGTTTTCTACTTGTTATTTGGTCACATTTTCATTCTTGGACTACAATAGTCATTTAATTCAACCGTTTTTAATTTTGTCACTTATTATCTAGTCACATATTTTAGCCTTGGACTAAATTAGTCATTTCAGTTAGTCACTTTTAGTTGTAGGGTCACTTATTTTATAGTTCTATATTTTATCCCTAGACTAAATTAATGTTGAAGTTATTTTTTTTTAGTTGGGTCACTTAAAATTTATCAAATTTACTAGTAATTAAAATGAAATAATTGTGACGACTAATGTTTTTAGTCATGTAGTCACTAATCTATCATTTGGTACTAGTGGAAGCTTAGTGAAAAATTCCAACCATGGGACTAGATCCCTCTTTTCGAGACGGAAAATTTTTACTATTGAAAGGCTCAATTTGGATAAGAGAAAGTATATTTTTGAAGAAAATTCCACATGTGCACAAAAGGACAGTTCATCCCTAATAGGAAATTGGACACCCTTAGAAGCCTATAAATACAAGTAACCTAAATCTCATTTGGACATCACAAAGAATATTATTCTTCTCTTCTTCATTGATTGGTTCGCTAATTTTTGAGGATAGATCAATGATATTGGTTCATTCAGGTTTGAGATCACAGGGTCAGAATCTCAAATGCGTGTCTATGGTTTTGGTTTCCAAATGCAAGCTTGTCACAGGAAATTTTTGGCTATAACCAGATGCTCTCAATCTCATATGTGTGGTTGGAATATTTCAACCACACACATAACTCTCCCTCCATGTGGATGGGCTTTAGGGTCACAATTTGGCATTTGACCGTAGCTGACCCCAGATAGGAGAAATTTTCTTTGATCAGGATTGATGTTGGGAACATATTTCTAAATGTTGTTGGGTTAATTTTGGTAGTTGAATTTCTATCGGCTCATTTTACAGTCCACTGAACATTTTATGACAATATAATAAAATAATAACTTCAAAGGGTTTTCTCCATAGTTGGATTCTTCCTGATCATTGACCAATAATATGATGTCTCTTGTTGATGTTTAGATTGTCTCTTTTGTCATTTCATTTACTATTCTAACATCTATTACTGTTGATGATTGCAAATATTAATTGTTATTGAAATATTTCTAAGTGAAAATTTAAATTGTTCTAAAGTAATTGAATTAGCACAAAGTAGTCTGAAATTTAACATGGAAATAGAGATAAGGTGAATTAGAAGCCCAAAAGGAGACAATAATTGAAGAAATAATATTTGGAAGGTTTAAGGAGCCAATCTAGTCAACTCATAATGTCTTCAATTCAATTCAAGGAAAATGATAATTTGGGTGACTCTTATAACTTTGTCGCTTGAAATATAAGGTTGGAGATCATAGTCGACAATAATGATGTTTTGAAATAAATTCAAGGAAAGGTACACGAGCCTTCGAATAATTCTTCTGCTACTGCTAATAACTAGTACAAGAAAGTTGAGTTAAGAGAAAATAAAATTATAGCTAATGTTTTACAAGATAATGTACTTACTTATGTTGGAAATTTGAATAAGTCTAAGGACATTTATGATAATATAGATGGCATGTATGATAAGATAGATGGCATGTATGAAGTCAAGATTTTTATTTAAATCATATCCTCGAAATATCAACTCAAAGATATGAATGTGAATAAAGGAGAGTTTTTGGAATCCCACATTATTAGGATATCTCGTCTTAGATATCAATTTCAGAGGGTTGGGGAAATTGTGCCTGATTGTAACCCATGGAGGTCTCCCTCTTATTTGGGAAACCTTCATTAACATTGTAAGAAATAACAATTTTTTCTCGTCATTTGATGAGATTGTTGGAAATCTCACACAAGAATAATCAAGGATAGTTTCTAGATGTAGGATACAAAATCATGAAGGAGAGCCTATTGCATTCGTCACTCAAAACAATAAGAATAAAGTAAAATTAGGTCCATCAAGCTCAAGCAAGCCTCCTTCTGGAAATTCAAATAAACGTAATGATAAACAATCACCACACATTAAATGTTAAAATTGTGACAAGAAAGGTCATTGTTAGAATGAATTCTTAACGCAAGTGCACGAAAACATATCACTTTAGTTGTGTGTGAAAAAAATCCCTAACAATAATTTTAGTATATTCTGACACATAGGAAATAGTTAATTATAACTTGGTCTAGTGTAGATTTAGGTAAAGTGTGTTTCTTTACTATGTACATTTGTAACTTATAATTCGACAGTCACGATTTGTAGTGATCTGATGGTTCACTCTCTCCTCGGTATTAATGAGACTTTATCCGTGGCTTAACACCCAAATGGTCCATGATCTCTATTTAAAGAGCATGAGGTCATTTTTACGGTAACCATTTATGAGAGAAACATATGTAGCTTTTATTTTTATATTAATAAATTTCCTAAAGTGGCCACGTTGGCTCAGGTCGTGGAATGTTTCCCTCCGAGGGTTTTAGCCACGTGATATACTAGTGTACTGATTTGTGATATGTTTTTGAGCGGTGACCTTTACTTTTTGATCTAAGGAACTTACCCTGCAAATTCCTACAAATAAATGTGGCTACCTAAATTCCTTAGATATGAAATAGATAGTCGAAACAAATGCAACAAAAACCTATATCTATGCAGTAAAAGCAATTAAACTGTAAAAAGAAATACTAATTTCTCCAAATATCCAATGGACCAGACAAGATATATAAAGAATTTTATATGTATTAATAGCTGGGAAGGGAACAAAGAATGACGTTACCAATTCCACTTAATGGGATGGGTTCTTGGCTATCCTCAATGCTTCAGATCCATAAATTTCTCTCTCTCAATGGTGTAGAAAATCCAATATGTGTTGAACTCTATGGGAGCTCAAGGAGAAAAATTGTAATAAAAGCGATCAAATTATGACAATGACAAAAGGATCAAAGTCCGACTATGAACAAAGGATCAAAGATAAATAATGAATTGAAAACCCTCCTATTTATAACAAAATTTTGAGTTATCATTGATAATGATGCATAATAAAATATTATTAACCAAGATGTAGATCTAGGTACTTGGAATATTTTATTATATTTTGTTGGAGGGGAAAGGAATTTAAATTGGTTAAATCCCTTATTTAGAAATAATAAACAAACAAATGATTTATTTATCATTTGAAGGATGGGGTTAAGGAATAATTTAACAAATAATGAATTATTTTGTTATTCCTAAATGATTTAGTCAAATTTAACAAGGAATATTAATTAGATAATTATTTAATTAATCAATCCTAGAGAATAATAAAATAAATAATGATCTACCTAATTATTTCTCATTAATTGGGTTAAATATGAATAGGAATATTATTTAAACAATGGTTTAATTAATTATTCCTAAATAAAAATCAAATAAATAAGGATTTATTTAATTATTCCTCATGGTTTTTCCTGTTTGAACCATAAATAACTTAATAAAATATGGTTTATTAAATTATTTCTTATAGTGAAAGAAATACTATGGTAAAATTGGTCTTAGATGTTGTACTTCAATCCATCTAATTGTAAATGGTTAGAAGACAAAAAATTGGTGTAACAGATTTCCCCCCAACGTGTGAGCGTTAGGAGCTAATCATATGACCGAAGTACGTTGTAAGAACACAATCAGTAGATACCAAAGGGGAGTCATAGAGAAAGAGATACATAGACGAAGTGAAGCGAGAGAGAAAAATAACCTGAGGGTGCGAGACCTACAAATGATATAAGTCTCCTTTAATGTTTTGGTACTGTTATCGCTCAGTAATTTCTCAAAGATAAAGAAATAATTCACCGACGTAATGACAAACCTACTTTTAAACTCTATGATCTAGCCATTCCTAGAGTTCAAAGAGGGCTCTCTCTATAAGATTTAATTTTGTTTCAAAGTTTGATTTTAGGCTAGTTATAAGGGCAATTTGGTTTTAAGATTTGGTTTGGTTGGTGGGAAAAATCACTATAAGAGATGCATAGTAATATATCTGGCTTTCCATTGGGGAAAAGGTGTTAATATGTCAAGCAGACACCTCAAGATGAAGATCAAAGGACAAATATTTTCAGGGGAAGGTAGAGAAGTCACTAAAGATCTTTGAAGGCTGATTAGTGAAGTGGATTTAATCGAGATAAAGAGAAGTTAAGAATTCTTTGTTCCGGATAAGGAAGGAGAAGATCGAGGTCATTCGAAAGAGGGATCAATTAAGGGTTCCCTACTGTGGAAATCAACAAAAAACATATAAATGATAAATAGTTAAAGACAAAGTTCTTTTAACAAATTCTGTAATAATATTCTTGATTTATCATTCGAATTTAGAACACATATATGGATTTATGTAAAACATAAGAAGATAAAAAATGACAGTAGAGGGTACTTCACTTCAATGGCTCATCACATGAATCCTGAAATATGATTCTCTATGGTTTTGATCCAGTTTTCTACTTGAACTTGCTACAAGAACCATTCAAGTACAACAAAAATGACTATAGAAAACTTCAGAAATTTATTCCACACTCAATACTTCAAATGATGAAGTATTTATAAAAATTCTAAACTAGAATATGATGAAAAAATATCAAGATTGGTTTACAAATATCTCAAATTGTATTACATAAATAGAACTTAAAAAAAGGACACTCAAAACTAATGAATCTATTTGGCACTATTTTTATGGATTGATGATGACAAAAGAAGAGAAATTTGAATTTGATATCAACTCTTAGTTGATGATGAGGCATCCAAGTCACTAACTATCTCCTTCATTGGTGTGTCTTTCTCCAGAAATTATGAAAAATTGGGGTCCAATGATACCTTTGTATATCTCAATCTAAGATACATATGTAAAATGTGAAAGCAATTATTGTATATAAATGTGTTATGGAGATAAACCTCTCTCCGTTTCCTAAAATTATGCTCCAATTGTTCACAATAGGCTCTGCAAAAAGATGTGTAAAACAAAATTTTTCACAATCTGAAAAATAGGTTGTGAAGATGTGCATGTATCTCTCTGTCATTAATACCCGTGTAAAAAGTGAGATAGGTTTTTGTAGATTTTCCTCTTAGGAACATAAAACACCTCCATTTTTTCAAAATTCATCTTGGATTTCTTACAATATTTTCTGCAAAACTATGGCTTAAACAAGAAATTTGTGAAAAATGTACCTTCCTACTTTGTTTTCATCTTTTAACCATTTTGTTCTTTTAAATGTTTTTTCTTTTACTTTGGATAAAATTCATTATTGTTAGAGAATTTTTTTTCATCTCCTTTTAATCATTATTGTCTCTGTATTTACTTTGACTATTTTACCTTGACTTCTTTTCTTTTTCTGGTTTGACTTTCAATCTGACTTTTATCTGATACTCTTTAACTCTGATGCTCTTTGACTATTTTATTTTCACTGTTGCTGTGAATTCTTATTCAATTTTACCATTCAATATGTAATCTCATCATTCTGGTCTCTCTCTAACTTGATTTTATTCTTTCTTTGTATACAAACTGTTCGTTGAATGAAGCTTTTGTATTAAAATATGAGAATTTGCAACATATAATTTTGTCAACTAGTATTGAAACATTTGGCCCAATTTCATATTCTGATAATATCTTGCAAAAATAAAACAATTCATTAATGAAATAGAGGTCTACAAGGGGGGTATTTAAGGTTCTATCAAATTGAGATTCTAGACATAAGGATCAATATGGTTGTCAATGGTTTTTAACAGAGAATGGGTAAAAGCGGGGTTTTACCATAAAACGTATGAATAGAATTATTGCATTCGTTGTTTTTACTGTATAGAAAGAAAGCAGACATGAGGCTTTGACTTTAGACATAAGTGATTTTATCATAATAAATGGTGCAGGGATAGTTTTTGCATGATGATGGCTTTGTCACATAGGAAGAGTGGTTTAATGTACTTGTGTAGGGAACAAACCAGTTGTTTTAGCAGGGCGTAGAGACGGATAGGCAATGCATCGCAAAGAATGGTTTACAATTCAAATATCCTTGCTATCATCAAAATAGGAATGAATGGATTGGAGGTTATCCCATCAGCCAATAGTGGTTTTTGCATAGGAGAAAAGTGGTTAACGGTTTTATGAAAATGGATGAGATCTAATACAAAGCCGACGCATGGAGGAGAGAGAAGATGACGAAACAAATTTTATCGCAAATTTTATTTTGTTTATTGATCACGTGATTAAATTTTCGAAGGGTTATCTCCGCCGTTAGATCTGGAGGATACAGATTGACGGAGCATGTTGTGCGATGGAGGTGTTGGGTCAAAAGGCATGGGGCTCGGGATAACTTAATGTGCTGGGGTTTACATTTTAAATGTTAAAACATAGTTTAAACGTAAAAAAATATTAGTGTTAGGAGTACAAGTGGGATAGGAAGATATCAACATTTTACACAGTGAATATAATGAAAACATGTGTAAAGTCCATATTGGGGAATATTTTAGCATTTTATATAGCGAATGGACTATATACAGGTGAATTGTAAAACCTTAGGTGGATTTTAATGTAAAACATATGATTTAAACCTATGGGGAGCAGGGTAATTGTCACGTGGGGAAATTAAACAATAGTTTAAACTTAAAAATGTAGGTTGGGATATGTAATAAAATGAATTAATATAATTATGGGATAAAGAGTTTATATGGGAATTAATACATTAAGTTAAATGTTAATATGAAATGTATTTGCGGAAAGACCAAATACACTAAGCATAGTGTAAAACATATATTTTTTAAGAAAGATTTCATCATTGTGAGGCCCAACATAACATTTAACACTTATACTTAGGCAAAAAAAAATTTGTGGGTTTTTAAGGTATTTTTCTATGAAAGGGGAATTATTCAAGGGGGTTTTACTTTTCCTAGATAAAAAGTGTTTTAAACTTAGGAAAAGGGATTTTATTAGGGTAAAATGAATGATGAAGAGGAATGGTTTTTAATGAGGTGAAATCCAATACCTTGGTGCCAGTTAGTCATTAAGCCGTGGGTCCAGTCCCACCAAAAGTCAGAGAAATGCTCTGAGCCTTTATGACTGATGTTTTTAGTACTAGAACACATTCCAGGGAGGGAAATTAGTAATATGCCAAATGATGTGTATCCATGCCTTGTGAAACTACTTTCTTCCTACCCATAATTTATTCTACCATTTTTTCCTTTATTTTCATTGCTGCATTTGAGCTTGCAAATTCTTATTCATTTTACTTTTAAAATGGGAAACTATATAATTCTAACCTTATTTCATCCAAGGGCTCAGATTAAACTGTTGAGATCCTTATTATTCTCTATTTTAACTATTGATCTGCCAAGTTTAGAATGTTTGGCTAGGTCTTTATTCTCTATCTAACAACATGAAATTTAAAGCATGAGAGGTCAAGTTTAAGTTGTTTGACCCTCATGGATTGTGGCATTTAGGGAAAGATGCACACAATATTATTTTCAAAAGTAAACTAAAGTAGTGGCATTTAAACTTGCAACGCTTTCATGATCTATTTTTGATGGGATTCATATTTAATATTATTTTGATCTTTGTTTCTTTTTGTCCTTTGATTGTTCTTTCAGGACATACCCTCTTTTCATTTTTTAATTTGGGAATACATTTGCAGAAATAAAAGGTATGTACAATATTTCAAGATTTTAACAGAGTCAATTCAAAATTATGAATCCTATATTTATAGGACCCTAATAGGTACCTGTTCTCAGTGAGGTGTGGGAGGCATATCTATGCCTATCGAGATGAAAAAGTACAAAGAATAATGGTGCACCCAGTAAAATGAGATTGAGCTATAAAGTACATGATATGGTGGCATAAAATGGGCCAGACAAAAATATAATGGAGCCCAATACATATTGTGCCTGGGAAAATAGCTAGGACCGAATACAATAATATTTGAGTACATGAGATATAATAACAACCAAATAAGCCCTGATAAATAGGAAAGGGCTCTAAAAATATGAATGGATCATATGAGTGATACATGTATGCTATACGCGCTGCAAGCGGCTAGAACCAAACCCATAAAATCTACAGAGCTTCATCTGAGGCTGTAGCATAAAATGAGGTCATTCAGGCATGTCGGTGGCTACCTGAAGGGCCATCCCCTCATGAGGTTTGAAACATCTCACACACACCCAGGAATCACTGGAGAAATCTACTAGATCACTGAACTATCAAGTATATGAATCTTGATCATGTTGAAGTGGAGAGGATGAGAAACAACCAAGTCAAAGGGAAATGAGGAGTCCCTTTGCCTGATCTGAGGCACCTAACAAGAATGGAAGCTAGAACCAAGGTACATTACCCTCTACACTTGTCTTTTGGAATGAATTTGTTGATGTCCACAGAAGGAGGTATGCCATAGGTGAGGCAATATGGGTCCTCAACTAAGGCACGAGGAATCATAGTAGAGCGACTGATGGATTGACACTAGAGATGATAATGGAATGGGGGATAATGAGTAGCAAACGGAAAACTTCCCTTGTCAGAGCATATAAAGCATGGATGACCTAGCAGCGACTGAATCGACTGCGGAGGGGATGGGGATCAGTATGATTGGAGGCAAACATAGGCTACAAAAGAGAGAGGTAACGCACGAATGGATGAAATAATATAACAAGAGGCAAAGCAACTTGGGACAGACTCCATGAATGTGATGATGACTCAACTCTGATGCTCTGATCAAAGGTGACTCAATGATGCTGCCACACAAAATAGGCCCTGTGTGGACCATAAAAACATGAGTAAAAATTGGTTACTCATGATGAAAATCGACACGCGCGGTGAAAAGTATGAAGGCAAAGTGGTACCCCGAGTACAAGTGGCACAAGTGTAGAAATGTGATTTTGAGAGGTGGCGAAGTGACCCTTCTTGGAAAAAGGGCTTTAAGGTAAAGTATCAAATCACCAAAAAGAAAAGGATACCCATTTTAGAGCTCGGTGAGAGCTTTCCAATGATGTTGATAGTTTTTCAAACAGACCTAATACTTGGTCGCAATTGGCGTAAGAAAAAATTATGGTTTCTCTTTTACGAGGGAAATGTCCCTCCAATTTGGTTCATTTTCTATTGGAGCTGTGGTGAACGTGGAGAGGAGGAGAAGGCCCTAAATCTTGTGGTGTTCATAGCAGACAAATCAACCATTGGAATCGACATCTGTCAGTTGCAGGTAGGTGGACTAACCTTACTCTTCATTTTTGGTGGATTGTAGTTTTAGATTAAGTGCCCAGAGCCCGAGAACAACACTATGCTCCTCCTCACAACCGACTTGCACTTCCTGGGCCCTATTCTGCGAGCTGGGTCATAATTTTCAGAGAGAAAAATTGCGACTTCGTAGGTACAGGGGTGGGAAAATGTGAGAGAGAGATTTCGATGCACTTCATTTCGATATCCAGGGAGATCAGGTGGCCAGAGGCGCACTAGCGAAGTATATGGTTTTCAAGTTGGTTGAGAACTCATTGATGAGGGTAGGGGAGCCCTTGATATCTATTATAGTGAGCTACTGGGACCCAGAATAATAGGTATTTATAGTGCAAGGGTACCAGATCAAGCTCACTATTCAGGATATCTATTTCCTGACCGGTCTCCCACCACTAGGGATGGAGGAAAATATCTACCCAGTATTACCACAAGGGAGGAATATATCTGAGTTCGTGGAATGCCATTAATGACTAGATGTCTATTCCAAGGGCACGAATATACCGATTGGAGATCTAGAGAGGCTAGAGACTCGAGTTATCGTCATAGCAGTACTATGGATCCTAGGAAACCAGGTGTTCCACCACATCACTGGAGGGCAGATGATGTTGGTTGAGAGTGTGTTGAGTGGGACCTACTATGTATGGGCCCAGATGATGCTAGCATCATTGAAATGATAGCTGTGGCTATGCAAGTGACAAGTGAGCCATGATTGTTCCTTTGGTACATTATTGTGCTCATTCTTCTTCGAGAAGATCCCGACTCTTCGTCCTCACGTATAGATCTAGGAAGGGGGCTCGCAAGAGCCTAGGATGCAGCGCTAGGGGAAAATACTTGGAGAGGAGGAGGCGCAGGAGTTAGATGAGTGTTATGACCCGAGTTTGTTGCACATTGGGATCTGGTGCCCCTGTATATAGATGACTATCCATACAATGCGATGAGGTATAAAGCAGACCTGGACTTACCACTTCTGCCCAATCGAGCATGGGGAACAGATGGTAAGTGACAAGTTGTTATATTTTACGCTGCATTTAAATTTTTAGAATTATGTTTGTGATACTGATTCATTACTTTTGGTATGTAGATATCGCACTAGTGAAACCGATCGGGTATATGAGATGACCCGTGACATTAGGGGCTGCAGAGTCTAGCACAAGTAGATGAGTTGATAGAGCAAACTTAGAGGCTCTAGTGGAGGATGTCGGCCATGGATTCGAGTTGTTAATGACCAAGGTATCAGAGCATGGTTGGTATGATATTGATGACCATTACATTGAGGAATGTTTCGCAACTTCCGGGCTACCTCAAAGTGGCAAGGTGTCATGCAGCGCATGGCGATGGTCGAGAAGGGTATGTGGAATTTTTGAGTTGTACGAATCGAGCCATTGGTGCAGGACCCTCCAGATAGTGATTAGATGTAGGGGCATGAGGTTCCCCAAGTTTTGATTTTGGCAACATGCTATGAGCATGTCGAATGTATTAGAGTAGAAGACTCCAAAACATTTATGATTTTGTGGACACATATTATGGATATGCATACTTTTATATATGATGAGGATATTGTTCACCATTTGTTTATGATTATTTTCTTGTGTTAAATGCATGTGATAAGTTTGAATCTAGAATACTTTTTGAAATCTATCTACATAGTGATTTTGGTCTCTAGATACATGAATGAATGTAATTGTGTCAAATTCATGCACTAATAACTTCACTCATAAATATCTTCTAAAAATGCAATGGTTATTCACAGGATACATGCCATTCAATTTCATGACAAGAAAAAAGGAATCTAAATGAACATGAATATGAAGGATGCAATAGTCAAGGGCATCTACAAATAAACCTATCACTGCATCATATTCGGCATGATTATTGATGGTAGATCCAATGCATACGCCACTGGAGAGGACTAATGAATGCACTGGGTTAAAAATGGACTAGGCTACCGAGGATAGATTATGTGAGAAGCAACTTGCACTGTCGGCATATATGATATATGGTGTGGATATTAGATCCATATGAAAGGTGCCATAAGACAATAAATTTGATGATGATGAACAATGTAAGGAACCTAAATGAATGGAAGAAATAAAACACGCATCTCGACGGGGGATGTTATGGGTAAAATTTCTATGCCCCGTACACTTATTTAGGACATGGTCAATGAATGGCATGGGGAGGTTGTATTATAGACAAGATTTGTTCAAGTCATGAAATTCAATACATACACAGATGGTGCCTTGTTTTTTGAGAATGGGATAGTTAAAACCATCCTTGTTGAGCTTATCAATTTCAGGTTTGATAACCTATCGTCTGGAAGGATTAATGGGTATCAACTTTTGACGGACAGGATTGGCATCTGGCCATGTATTAATATGGTGTTTGACCATGGAGGGATCAAGTACGGGCATCTTGGACTAGGAATGGGAGAAAAAATCACAGAATTCCTTGAATAACTTAGTGTAAGCCTCAAGTTCTTCTGGGGTGAAATGTTCCCCCAAGGAAATGTTTTCTTCTATACCTGGTTTATTGAAAATGTTAATTTTAATCGTAGGAGAGATATTGGCCATATTTTCTTCTTCAAAAGCATCAGGTGCAGGAATGGGATTTATAAACCAATCAACCTCATCATAGATGAAGTCTTTAGACTCCACAACATAATGGTCATGGGATTGCTACGGAAATAAGTACGAACGGTCGTGCATATCATCCAAAGTAAAGTCAAGGGTGGTAATTTCTTCCAAGATTAAATGCACCCATGAAAATGAAGTAAAAAATGTTAGAATAATGATCGGTAGGTAGAAAGTAGTTGTGTAAGACATGTATTAAAGCATCATCGGGCAGAAATTACTAAGTTCCCTTCCCCACAATCATCCATTATTCTAAACCTTCAGTTAAAAAGGCTCAAAGCATTTCTCTGACTTCTGTTCGGACTGGACCCAAGGCTCAGTAATTGATTGGTTAAAAATATTGGATTCCCTACATAAAAACCATTTCATCAGCATATTCACCCTTTTCCATAACTATGATCCCTTTTATTAAGTAAAACACATATTCTTCTTATTAAAAGTAAAAACCCTACTTAATTAATTTCATTTTCATTCAAAAAACACTCAAAAAACCATAAAATACATTTTATCCTAAGTTCATGTGTAAAAATTAAAAATGGGACAAAAATATGCTTAATTGGCTATTTTGCACTTTACTTGCTTTAAATACTATGTATTTTAAATTCATTTCATTCATTATTTCTCCATTTCATTGTATTGTTTCTATGAATGGTAAATTGGAACAGTTTTTCCCATGTTTGTTGTCATTGATGTCAAGCTCAATGGGATTCACACCAAGATCCAGAGGTTACAAAGGGTTTAGTGTAAAGTGGTATAGGAATGTCATTAATTGGAAGTAAATGATGAATCTAATTAGCAAACAACAAGACAATATTATGTGGTGCCAATAAAAAGTTGAAACTATTGTGATCCATTTTTTTTCCTACAAGGCATGGGGCAATGTATAACTTATCAAAAAATATTATAACTAAAATGAACGAAAATATAACTTCCAAATATCATTCCCTATTCAATGATTAATGATGTTTAAACCAACATTAAGGAGTACTGGATAAGATTAGTGGTGCTTAAGTATACCAACGTACCAAAGCACTACGCACTAGATAGAGAAAAGCAAAATCATCAGGGCAACATGATGTGGGAACTGTGTGATGTGGCACTTCCACGTCGATGAAAGGTGGCAAGATAGATGATATGGATGCACACAGTTATGACACATGGAAATAATATTTGGAAATTCTGGTTAGCTGACTCAAAAATTTGAAGGTGACATGTGGTAGGTGATGTGGACATGGCAGGTCAAATATCGGTACATTGGGCTCTCGAGTGCAAGTTTATAAATGAATATTTATGTGAGTATTTAGTATTATTTGGTAAAGAGACGTGGTAGATATTATGTGGAAAAAGGACCGCGTGGTAGGTTGATTGGTGTATATTGGATTGATGTAGCAAACATAAATATCATGGGAATTTTGTCAAGACTATATTTGATGTCGTTTTCCTATGTATTTCATTTTGGTTAAAATCACTGATAAACCAAGATTTTGTGCCAAATTAGCATATTCCAAATGTTATCTATCATGCCCCCAATTTTTTTGAGTGCAAAATTCACTAAGGATTTTTTCTAATTTTGGAGATATTAAATAAAAATGAGAAAATGTTATTTTGTGGGAGAAAAGAGGAAATTATTATTTTAATGGAGAATGGTGACCAAATAATATTTTATTAGAAAACAGAGGTAGATTATTATTTTAATGGATAATGGTGACCAAATAATATTTTATTAGAAAAGGGAGGTAAACTATTATTTGAATGGAGAATGGTAGAAAATTAAAATGTTATTGGAGAATGGAAGACAATTATTATTTCATTGGAATGGAGGAAAATTATTATTTTATTCAAATGGTGGAAAGAGGTGGAAAATATCCCCCACCAATAAAATAATAAGGAAAAAAGAAATATCTAGAAGATAAAGGGTGGCTCCATGAAGAATTATAAAAGGAGTATGAACTCAATTGCAAATGCTTTTATCTTATCATTTCTATTTGACATCTAAACTTGAGTTCTCTTGAGTTGTTCAACCAAAAAAACTACTTTTTCTTAGCATAAGCGATTTCTAGGTGGAAATTCCACCTCTATATTTAGAGAAATTCGAGTGTCTCCCTAATGAGGCTTTGAGGGAGTCTATTTTACAACTTCCATTAGAGTTTATTGTAGAAAATTCACATAAAAATAATTTATTTCTATGTGCAGAAGACAAAACCCATACGTTATTTGGAGAAGCATATTTCTATTACATGTTTCGAGTATTTGGAAGAGATTTTCTATAGGTTAGGGGAGGATTTTGGCACCATTTTTCATATATGTTCCTGTATCTTTTGGCTCCATAAAATTTTCTCTTATAGATCTTGCACAACAGTTGGAGAATAAAGTTTTTGTTGGTGTTTAATGCTTGTATTTGCTGGTATTTTTTAATTGGGAGTGATAGCTATTTTTTAGAGGATATTTGTGCATAATCTCTCAGCCATTTACCCAAGGATTTTATCATTTTTCAGTGATTCCTCTCTAGTCGGGCGTAAAACTGTGTAGCTTGAAATTTTCTCTATTTTGGGAAATTCGAGTCAACTAGGATTAGCCCAAATGACTTCTTGATTGTATTGGTTTGGGTGTGAGGAGCCTATAGAAAAATTTATAAAGTTTTCTAGGTATTATTCAGGCTAGAATCGTGCATAATTATTATATAGTGTATTAGTAGTTAACTGGGCAATTTGCATCACACTGTGGGTTTGATTTTGGCTTGGATTTAAATCAAACCATTTTTTGGTTTTTATGGGTTTGGTGTGAGGAGATTTGTGTTAAATTTTCATAATTTTCTGATTTGCATCGAGGGAACAAATTCCAATTCTTCTCTAACAATAGTATTACCAATAAGAATATTTTCTAGGTGATTTTCACTTTTTGGGGATTTTATGGTTAGCTAAAATTAGCCCAATATTTTTTTCGTTTGGTAGACTTTGGCGAGCGAAACCTCGAATTAATTTTGGAGAAATTTTAGAGCTATTTTAGGGCACAATTCACAGTTCACCTCCAGCAGAAGAAAAATAGAATTTCTGGGAAATAATTCATTGGTGTAGCTTATTTATTTCCAGTTCTATTTTGGAGGCTTGATTTATTATTATAGAATGTATTTTGTGGCCATCATTAGATCTATCTATATCGAGAACTTTGTATGTAATTGCTCCAATAAATAAATACAACTGTTCAATTCTCCATTTCATAGGTTATTTACAATTATGGCATTTATGGGTTTATTTGGAAATGTTATTTATTTTTCCGAAATTTCAAGGTTCTTGTTCTGTAATTTCTTGGGAAATTTATGGTAGAATTTTTTAAGCAGTTTCGTGAGAAAATTATGAAAAATTATAAGCCGAGACATTATAGTTCTCTCATAACATGATCTTGGCTACTTGTGCAGAATCTAGAAATATCATGGACATGTATGCATGCACGCGTAGTGATTGGTGAAATTTATGGACATTAAAATGGTGCAAAAGAGGAGGAGTACACAAGGAATCATGAAGGAGATCCTCAGAAATAATGAGGAGATGATAGAGATATTTTCCCGATTGTGTATTAGTAAGGGAGTAAAACTAAGCTGTCCTCGTCCTTATAACAAAGGCACTAGAGGTGTGAGTGCCATGGGAATGAAGCCACTTACACCATAAGGGAGAAGTTACCATGATCAAGTCACCAGACCTCCTCGATAGGAGTGGACAAGGCAAGAGCAGTTAGATGATGGGAACAAGAGGATATATTCATATCATGGTTCCTTGGGAGTGGTTATAATGATAGCGAGCTTGAGGAGGACGTTGGGTCAGAGATTAAGGGTAGGTAGGATTGCGAGGAGCACGTGGATACACCAAGTGTGGCACAAGAGCCAACCTTGTTGGAGTTTCCTTTGGTAGCCCTGATTAACACATTGGTGGAGAAAGTTGAGCATACACCCATTGATGAGATCCCAGGGGGCACAAAGTTACCCACCATTAATGAGGTTACAAGAGACATATTTCTAGTTGATGAGGTGAAAGGAGACACATAGGTACACATAAATGTGTCCACGTTTTCAGATGTTAGCTTCCCACAACAGTTTCATCAACTCCAGGCTGACCTTCTAACTTTGAAAAATAAGGCCACGATGGTCTAAGAGACCATTCTATAGCAGAACAAGGAGATGGATGGCATGAGAGTGGTTTGTGCTGAGACAATGACCAAGCTGCCTCATGTTGGGGAACGGTTGTATTCCCAAATGGTACAATCAAAGGAGTACACATTGGTGATTTGGAGAAACCCTCTTCAGGCATAAATAGGTGGGGTTGATATCATTGTTAGGTTACCTCTGGACATTAGAGAGAGAGAATCGGAGTTACCTAGACATATATCTTGTGTTGACCATTATTGTGAGATGATGCAACATGAGTTTCACAAGCGAAAACATCTGTAGACGGGATTTGTTTCGTGTATGGTTGTCCGTGCATTCGATCCCTCTCTTGAGGTTGGATGGAGAGAGATATTAAGTTCGTATCTAGTGGAGCTCGCTAGGTTCCTGGATATATCCATGGATAGTAGCATAGTGTAGTAGGGGACATGGGTTACTAGAGAAGTCTAAGTGCTAGACTATTGTTAGGATCCGAGTGAGATTCCTCGCCAAATCATGGGTTTGGTTAGTGGTAGTATTAGTAGAATGATCGATCTGGTGATCGATAACCAACACACTTTCATATCTCCATCAACACTAGTGACATGATGGTTTAACAGGGGAGTAGATATATTTCATGAGTTTTCTTGGCATATTGATTGTGCATGGTGTCACAAGGTGACTAGCCTACTATGGTGGGAGGTGGTAAGAGGTGGAATAGGTAGGCCACTAGATAACGAATTGCATGGAGATGGTGCTCTCTTACTGGTATATTAAAGACAAGAGATACTAAGGATATGGCATAATAGTGCCAATTTTGTTATCTAGTGGGGAGTTAAACCACTCAGGTCTATCAGGGAAAATGAGGATATATGGCTCACATCATGGAGGGATTACTAGTAACATGGTGGATGCATTAATACATAGGGGATTCCATATGCTATAGGGTGGTAAGACAGTTAGATTTTGTATCCAGTGGTGCACATATCTGGACCGTGGAGTTTACTGTTATGGACAAGAGTGTAGGGGTGCATATTTATGTACACCATAGTATGATGATGTATAACATATTTTTGGAGTGTTTCCACCTACAAGATATCTTGACGAGGATGTCAGGCACACCATTTTCTTTTTCACACCCATATTTGGGGAGCGATTTGATCACAAGGCTAACCGTGAGCTCCCATTGATCACTCTCCAACATTGCACACTAACACATGTGACTTTCCTATCATCTATTAATGCTCTCATCACAAGAAACATGACCCAAGAGGTTCATTTAAGAGAGGTGGATAAGACATGATGCATCAAGAGAGAAGATTTCCAACCATGGCATATTGTTAGGGTGTGAGTTCGAAGGTGCAAAATTGGGGATGGTCTGATCTGTTGCAGGGGTAGCACACACTCCAGCATTGAGCCGACATTTAGGGATATGCATGACGCCTATTGGGAGAGATATTCCAAGATGTCTCAGGAGCATATATAGTGGTTGGTGGAGAAATATTGCAAGCATATGTTTAGACTCTAGGTAGTTTTGTGCAACAACTACATGAGGCAGGATAACATATCTCACTGTGGTATCATAATTTGAACTTTTGCAGGAATGAAACAAAATAAATATATAAACATAAACAAAAACAAGAAACAAAAATAATTATTAATTTCTTTAATATTAAATAACTCTCTTACATACAAAATGGATATAAACTAGCTCGAGCGATGGTAGATTATCTTTGAGAAGAGATGTGTCAGCTACATGTCTCTTAACTGTTTTACAATGAGGCTCAAGAGAATTTATTATTGGAAAAAAAGGGAAACTATAAAAAACCAAAAAACTAACCTAGGAGATGGAACAACAAGAGTTTGTGGGCCCCATTGGGGTTAGTTGGGTAGCCAACTTCTCGGGGTCGTAACTTGGTCATATGATATTTGTTTGGAATGTATGATACCTCGTTATAAATGTATCTTTGACTAACTCATTATTTGCAATAGGTTATTGATTTTTTGCGAAACTAAAAAAAATGTCGTTTAGGGGGTCAAAATAGCTTTGGATGTTCAGGACCCAAAAAAATGCTAAAAACAGTAAATTGTGCAATGATAAAGGAAATTGATGAAACTAACTAGAGATCCATGTGGAGTAGTCAGGTGGCCACAAATATACACCTAGATTAGTCCTCCCCCCTTACTAAGAAATGGTCCCCATTGTGTGCAGAGATGGGGTGAGAAAATGTTTGTTGAACGTCGTCCCTAGTGAGCCACTTACCCTAGTGAAGGAGTTGGCATGCTTTGACAAATAAATATAGACATATCCTCTGTTATCGAGTGTTCTTAATCTATTTTTACATGATACTATCATTTGTAGCATATTCGATGCAGTTTGGGTTGAGTTATATTGGTGTCAGTTGCTCAACAGTGTCGGATGTGTCTAATAATGGGGGAAACTATGGCCACAATTAGTCCACATTGAATACAAGGAGTAAGCCAAGGAACATGGAATGTTGATCTCGAAATAGTTTTCCCCTACAGCCTTACTGATTGTGTAAGGCCCATATGAAAGCGGGAAAAGCTTGCAGTGGGTCCCAGTGAGGCTCTCCTTCTACAAATGTAACCAAACTTTGCATCCCACCTGGAAATTTTGTGACACCTAATGTTGATTATGTCATTGCTTGTACTTAGCATTTTCTCTTCCCAATATGTCATAGACTTGCTGGCAGATGTACTCAATGAGATTATTGAATTTTTTATCTATTTTAGCTTCATACTAGGAATAATCTGAATCTTCCTATGTAACCTCAAGTGGTATGGGAACATCAATGAGACATAATGGTTGGAATCCCAATCCCACCTGAAAGGGGTTGTGGCTAGTTGAGATTTCTAGAGATCTGTTATAGCTATGTTGGACATAGGGGTGGATTTTTTTCCATGTGCATGGATGCTTCGAGTTTAATAAGTGAAATATGTGCACGATCATCTTGTTGACGACATCTATTTGGAAATCATTTTGGGGGTGGAAGGTCGTGTAATTAGTGAGGTTGGTATCCAAAAATGACTAGAGGCTTGACTAGAATTCACTTAGGAACCTATTGTTGCAATCTGAGATAATGCACCATGAGATCCCAAAGCATACCCATACATTTTCAAATAAGTGTTTGAAAATGGATTCTTATTTGATACTCTTCTTACAAGCCGCCATAATGGCCATCTTAGAGAATTTTCTGATGACCACTAAAACACAGTCATTTCTATGCTTGGTTCATGGAAGGCTTGGCATGTAATACATGGAGATGGATTCCAAGGGCCGGCTAGGAGTAGAAAAATGAGTATAAAGGCCTTATTTTTTGATTGAAGGTTTGGAAATGGCACAGGAAGTGTAGGATATGATGTACTTCCCAACATCTTGTTGAAGGTTTGACCAATAAAAATACCTTTGTAGCACTATCCAGTATAGTACGCCTCTAAAATCATCTTGGCACACTCGCTTGTAGGAATAAAAAGGTGTCCCTGATGACATAATAGTGTGTCTTAGAGGTGAAAATCTGGAACGTTCTTACCTTCTAGGAGAATTTGATATGTGGTGCTGAATTTTGGATCACTCTCATAAAGATATGGCCATTCTGAAGTCTTGTGTCCACAAGAGTCGAGAACAGTGGTTAGCGCCATAACCAGTAGTAAGATGAGGTAGTCTGAAACATTATTAATGCTTCTCTTCTTATACTTAATGTTCAAATGGAACTTTTGTAGATATGTGGACCATTTATGATGGCGATCATTTTATAGCTTTCCCTGTGTCTGTATGAACTGCAAGGGTCGGTGGTCTATGTGGATGACAGTTTCCTTCCCCGGAATGTAATTCTTTGATTTTTGGCAGACCTCCATGATACAATACATCTCTCTGTCATAGGTGGGATACAATTATACTGTATATGAAAGTGTCTCACTATTATATGCCACTAGATGCCCCTTCTATGTAAGAACTTCACAAATAGCATAGTTGAAAAAATCCATGTCAATCTCAATGGTTGCTACAGGTCTGGTAATGTGAGAATGGGTGTAGAGTAGAGGTGATGCTTCAACTCATAAAATTCCTTCTATTGGGATTCAGACCAAAAGAAATATTCTTTCAATTTTCCCTTGGTGACTTGACTCAAAGGCCAATTGATATGAGATAATCCCAACACTAACCTGCGATAGAAATTGGAAAGACCCAGAAAGATGTGGAGCTCTGTTAGAGTGGTTAGGTTTTGTCAATCCTGAATAAATTCTATCTTTTCTGGGTTGACATGCACACCCTGCTCATAGGTGATGTACCCAAAATATTGAACCTAGGTCATACCAAAAGTGCATTAATCAAAATTGGCACACAATTTTTGTTCTCGCAGGGTTTGGAGGACGTATTCAATATTTTGTAGGTATTTTCCCCATCTTTTGTTGAAGATCAGCATGTGGTCCAAATATACTACCACGAATGAGTCAATGAAGGGTTAGAAGATTTTTTCCATTAGCCTCATGAATCATGCGGGGGAATTTGTCAACCCGAAAGGCATGACCAGCCATACAAAAATACCATTAATGGATTTGAATATATTCTTCCACACATCGAATGGTTCAATTGGTACCTGGTGATAACTAGACTTCACGTCAATCTTGCTGAAATATTTGGCCCCCTTTAGTTGGTCCATAAGGTCATTGATCTGTGGAATTGGATACCTATTCTAGACAGTGATATTATTCGATGCCCGATAGTCAATATATAGCGTCCAAGTTCCATCGTTCTTCTATATAAACATGATAGCGATCCCATGGGTTGAGGAACTTGGCCTAATGTGCCTTTTCTACAATAGCTCCTAAATCTGCCTCTTGATTTCATCATTCTCCAGAAGAGAGCGTCGGTAGATCAGTCCGGTGGGTAGTGGCGTGCCTGCGGTCAGATCGATGGATTTCTTAATGTGACAATGTAGGCGTACCCCTGTGGGTGAGGTGAATATCTCCATGTACTCCTCCACGACCTCACCCATATGTTTTTCTCGTGTGGAGGAGCCATGTTTTGGTGGTTGTGGATGTGGCCACAATCTTCCTCTTGCTTTGAGGGAAAATGATAAGGAAGACAAATTTCTGAGTCCAGGAAATTATCTTATTGTATTGTTTGGAAAATATCAAAGAAAAGGTGGTAGGAGCTGCCACCACTAGTATCATGTACAATTTCTGACCCAAACTAATAATAATAGAATAAGGTTTGTATTCACACGCAACTTGATGTTTCCATAGGAATTAATGACATAATAAAAAAAAATAGACTTCAAGAGGAGAAACTTCGCACAATACCTCATCTACAAAGGACTTGTTGCTATAAGGCAAGTGGCACTGCTAACAGACACATATATCTCTACCTTGGTGGAGCCACCTGATGACCTATGGTTGTGGGTGTGGTGTTATTGTAAGCTTCAATATATTCATGACTTGAGATGAGATCAGGTTCTTCTGGCTCCCACTATCAATGATGAATTTCACCGACAACCCCTTTACCCACATCTACGAGTGGAAGAGGCACCCCCCTCCTCTAGATTCTTAGGTTCTTCCTTTTGAAGCTTGGTGGTGGCTACCGTTACAGTGGGTTCTGCATCAATGATCTAATTTTCCTTATTGTTTCCCTTGTTGGGTTTTGAATCAGAGTCATAGAATGCATTCATATCTAAGTCTTTAAGCTCGACCACCAGTTCTTTCTTGCCACGAAATTCATTCATGTTTTGAGTGGTAGTTTAATGGAAGTCACACCAATTTCTAGTGTCCTTATTTTCCTTCTCATTATTCTTGGCTTGCGGCTTCGAGGTGTTATAATGGGGGGTCACGGCTTGACTCTTCCCTTTGTTGTATGGCTTGGGGGCACTTTTGCTTTGATTTAGGTTCACAAATCCAAATTCTCTCTTCTTCTATTTGAATTTATGCTCAATATTGGTAGCATGTTGGTATGCTACACCAAGCGAGGATATAACTAGGAGCTCCATTTCTTATTATATGTATTTGTGAAAACAACTATGGTACTTGAGCACTAGATGTTTCTTACAATATTTGATACTGAAATTTATGTGCAAAGTATGGAAAATATTTGTTAGCTCATGTGCATCTCGATCCCTTTGTTGTCATAGCATAGTCCAATTTATGTTATCGTCCTCATATATTCCCACAGGGTAATACTTTTGCTTGATGGAATCTTAAAAATAATTCCAAGAGGGTGCGGCTGAAAATAGTGATGGTTATCTCTCGTCCCTCTTTTCACATTAACTTTCCCACTAATCCTTGACACAGGGGGCGGCTTTAAGGAGTGAAAAAGTAATCTTTTCCCTATTGGAAAAATCATGAACCGAAGAATACCCTTACAACACATTTAACCATCTATTTATGATATTTGTATCTCCATGGATTTCAAATATGGGAATGTCAAAGTTGAATTGTACCTCGGAGTGGCACCTCCAGAGTGGTTTCCAGATGAAGATGTGTCGCATGTGGGCATCCACCAAAGGATCTGGGAAAATTTGTCCACCATCGCATTCCTTTTTTGATCGAGGGTTTCTTTGAGCACTATTTTGAAATGATCTCCTACTCCCTCGTCTTTATTTTCTTCTACCATAAGAAACCATCAAGGTTTGCAAGGATGGTCTTGCAAAGTTTCAACCAATTTAAGCCCTAACTCCCTATACCCTGACCTCATTGGGGACATGAAAAGAAAAAAAGAGAAATAGTATACCGCTCTGATGCCACTAATCCATAATTATGCATCAATGAAAAATAATACGTATATAAACATATACACATAGATACAAAAAAAAAAAAAATCTTCATCTCATTAATATCAAAGAACTGAAAGATGCTTACATACAGAATGAAAATAAACTAGCTCGAGCGATGTTAGCCTATCTCTAAAAATATATGTTCTGGTTACATGCCTCTGAACTATGTTACAATGAGGCTCAAGGGCATTTTTATTATTTAATAACAAAGGGAAATCATAAACAACCAAAAACATAACTCTAGGAGATGAAACACAAAGAGTTTTTGTGCCCCGTTGGGGTTAGTTGGGAATCCAACTTCCCAGGGTCATAACTAGGCCATATGATCTCCATTTTGTAGGTACGATATTTCATTAGAAAGGTCTCTCTGAGCACTATGGGATTTGAGGAAATACCTTTTCTATTTCTATGGTCTTGTTCTGGACCTTAAAAAAACATTGTTTAAGGGGTGAAAATAGCTTTGGAAGTTCATGACCCAAAAAAATACTAAACATAATAATTTGTGCTGCAATCAAATAAAATGATGAAAGAAACTGGATGTCCAGGTGGAATAGGCATGTCACCACCAATATTCACCTGGATCATATGTCAGACACATATCAGTCTTGCACGCACCAGACTGATTCGGGATATGTGGAGTACATATATTGATTGCATGCAGGCACATGAGACATGGTACAAGTTGGTGCCAATAGTTGTTAGGACTATGTAAAAATTGATATGGTTATGGGATCTAGGGATTCAATTAGATGATTGGTCACTATATTTTGTGACAAGCAAGACCAAAGTAGAGAGTGGCCCAAATCACTCTTGGTTTGACATATAGGGGAGTGCCAATGCCTTCAGTGCATGGCAAGGCTAGTTTTCCTTGCTACTTCTCTCGACCAATATTGGCAATAGATAGGTAGACATTGATATCATGTATATGGCAGGGCAGGAGGAGCTTGGCCTTAACATATTTTTTCGCCATCACATTCCAGGAGAGGAGGATACAATGTATGCATGATGGGTAATCTGTCATAGTGAGAGTGGCGTAGTGACAGCATTGTGGCATCCTTATAAGACTAGCATGGGACTTGGTCATCATATGAATTCACGGTTCAACTACCCTCAGGGGTGATGTAGTTCGTATAAGGGGATACAATTTATATCTTCCATTGTGTTTTAGTGGTTTGTTATTGGTATGGGGGACTTCACCAACATGATGGGATGATCAATAGGAGGAGATCAGAGGGGAGCTCATGCGGGTGAGAATTTATCACCATAGGGGTTGGATTGTATCTTCAAGAACCTACCCCTGAAGTACATGATATTGAATACTCAATAGGTAAGCTTCACGATGAGTTTCTTAGAATTTTTTTATTTATTGTGATACTCTACTAATGGATAATACGCATAGGGCTTATGGGGCTTATACTTGGTTGGAAAATGGGTGTTTCATGTTGATTAGGATGGCTTAGAATCCTACTATCAAGAGACTCTTCTTTGATAGGAGAGTGCATGAGACAGGGATGACTAAGTGGGACATTTGGGACCCTCAGATTGTTTGCAATGACCATTTTGGCTAGCATATAGTGGATGGGAACTTTTTCATGAATTGTTTGAGGAAAAGCAATATATTTTTGGAAGGATTGTCATGTCCCCAATTTTTATGAGTGCAAAATTCACTAAGGAGTTTTTCCAATTTCGGAGACTTTAAATAAAAAGAAGAAAATATTATTTTTTGGGAGAAAAACATAAATTATTATTTAAATAAAGAATCGTGACAAAATAATGTTTTAATAGAAAATAGATGTAAATTGTTATTTTAATGGAGAATGGAAGAAAAGAAATAATTTATTAAAGAATGGAAGAAAATTATTATTTATTAGAATGGTGGCAAATTATTATTTTATTCAAATCATGGAAAAAAGTGGAAAATAGCCCCCACCAATAAAATAATAAAGGAAAAGGAAGGATCTAGAAGCTAGAGGGAGGCTTCATGAAGAATTATAAAAGGAGGAACTCAATTGTATATCATTCTATCTTATCATTTTTATTTGACATCTAAACACCAGTTTTATTGAGTTGTTTATCCAAGAAAACCAATGCTCCTTAGCACAAGGGATTTCCAGGTGGAAATTCCATCTCTGTCTTTGGGAACTTTGAGTGTCTCCCTACGAGGTTTTGTGGATGTCTATTTTAGGACTTCCATTGGGATTAATTGCAGAAAATTCATACAAAAATTTGTTATTTTTGGACATATAAGACAAACCCCAGAGGTTATTTGGAGCAACATATTTATATTAAAATTTTTGAGGTGATTTTATACTAGATAGGGGAGGAGTTTGGCACCATTTTTCAGAGTTGTTCTTGTATCTTTTGGTTAGGAAAAAAAATATCTTATAGAGCTTTCCCAGGGGTTGGAGAACAAAGATTTTTTTGTGTTCGGTGATGGTATTTGCTAAGAATTTTTAATTGGGAGTGATAGTTACTTGGTGGAGAATATTTGTGCACAATATCTCAGCCATTTTCCTGAGATTTTTATCATTTCTCAACAGTTCTTCTCTCGTTGGGCACAGAACTATGTAGCTAGAAATTTGCTGTATTTTTGGCATTCCGGGTCAGCTAGAATTAGCCCAAACGACTTCTGGGTTTTGTTGGTTTGGGTGTGAAGAGGCTATAGCTAATTTTATATAATTTTTACGGTAGTATTCATGCCATAACTGTGCATTATTATTGTAGAGCTTATTGTTCGTTATCTTGCCAGTTTGCATCACATTGTGGGTTTCATTTTGGCTTGGAGATAGGTCGATTTCTGGGTTTTTATGAGTTTGGTGTGATAACCTTCAGGTTAAATTTTCATAATTTTTCTTAGTAGTTTCGAGGGTAGAAATTCCAATTCTTATCCAATAGTAGCAACAACAATAACAATATTTCTTAGATAATTCACACTTTATGAGAATTTTATGGTCAGTTGGAATTAGCCCAAGATTTTTCGAGGTTTGGTAGATTTTGGTGAAAAAAGGCTCGAGTTAATTTGGCCAAAAATTTGGAGCATATTTGACGGCATAAATCACAACTCACCTCCAAGAACAACAACAACAATAGAATTTACAACAACAATAAAATTTATGGCAATTAATTTAGGTGCAACTTATTTATATCCAATTCTATTTTGGAGACCCTATTTATTATTGCAACATATCTTCTGTGACCATCTTCGTAGGAATTTTTATCGATAACTGTGTATGTAATTGCTCCAATAAATAAATCAAGTTTCTTAATTGTCGATTTATTGTGTTATTTATAATTATGGCATTTCTGGATTTTTTTGAAATGTTATTTTATATTTCCGCAATTTCATGGTTCTTGTTCTACAATTGCTTGAGATATTTATGGTAGAATATTTTAAGCAATTTCCAAAGAAAAATCTGAAAAACTATAAACCGAAACATTACATTATCCCATGTGGGGCTTGTGCTGGGCTACCATAGTACCGGGATGTCAAAATGAACATAGAGTTGTACAATCAATTATAAGAAATCACTTTGTGATGGGAAGTTGTTTTCAAGAAACAAATTTGGTAAGGATTACGTGAAAATACCGGCAATATCAGGGTACGAAGGTACTCAGGTACAATGATGAGAAATGAGTGAAGCAATCTAGAATACGCAGGTCATGGTTCTAGGTGTGAAGGTTCCAACAATGGTCTTAGTCATGCAAGGTGTGTTCACCTAGTGTAAGTGGGATTTTGTTCCTTTGGTTTTTAATTTGGACGAAAGGGAAGAAAAACATGAATACACATTCTTTATTCCCGGGTAACGCACTTAGATAGGAAAGGCCGTTGAGCAAAAGACAAAGAAAACATTGAAGGGCCACACCCTATAAAATATGAAATGAGTTGTGAAACACAAACTATGAAGAGGAAAATTCATGCCAAATTTCTGGAGAGAGAAACATCAACAACTCAAGCAACAACACCATGGGTCAATACCATGGATAGATGCCTATGGTAAAGAAAGGGATGGAATATAAAAATGGATAAAAAATTTAAAAATAGTTGTTAAAATTTTAAAAATAGTTGTTAAAATTGTGCATATATGAAGTGGTTAGCACTCAAGAGATAATAGCTAAAACCAGTGATATAGCACTCTGAAAGGAAGAGGCGGAGATTGAAACAAGGTCTTGAATAAGTGTGAAGAATAGTGATTAATTCTAGTCATACATCAGTCCTATTGTGAATAAAGCATTGGTTGAGTTATGGAGTACAATGCAGAAAGGAGTGTGAGGTGTTGAGAATATCAAATCTGGAGTTATATGTAGAGAACATAGAGCAAAGTTGATAAAAATAAGGTAGAAAACAATATAGAATCATTGCAAATTCATGGACAGGTGTCTTATTCAAGTTAGTGCCTCTAAAACGAAGAGACAAATTGAAGACTATAAAATCAAGAGAAGTTGTATTTTTCATGTTGGAGCCTATAAGATGAGGGGAATGGTGTCTTTTTTAGGTGCTAGTAAATTGATGTAACTGAAAATTGTTTTTATGAAAATATTATTACACATAAACTTTGTGGTTTTCTCTCTTCGAAGATTTCGAGATACATTCGTATTTTGATATGTTATCTCTATAATTAAAATTTAAATATTTTAATTATTTTAATAATTAAAATTGACTAGCATACTCCTCATATTATGATAAATATAATTTATTTTAAATCATATTCTTCTATCTTTATAAAAGGGAAAAACAAAAGTATCATATGTACCTTTTAGTTTAAACTAGTTTTCACTGATAACCAGGATATATTACTTGTTTAACAAAATAAAAAAATAACCATCACTATTAGTTTATATAAACATGGATCATGCTAGGTTATGTCTTTGAGTTGAGGCTTGAACTGCGTCAGATTGTATAGAATGGAGTTGCTTGCAAACACAGCGATAGAATAGCTAGGACCACAGTTTTTTGTCTGAATATGATAAAAAAAAATTCAAAAAATTGGTAGTTGGAGTGTTTGAATTGTATTTTTGATGGTGGAAATGGATTCAACACCATTAAAAACACTTAAAGCACCCAAAATACTGAATATTAACAACTGTAATCCATATTTTCAAAAATCTTTGTGGAAATTTTTCAGAATCTTACCGAAATTTCTGAATTATTCTATAGATTTTTTAGACAACAACTTATAAAATATTCTATACTGAACAAACTCAAGTTAAAGTATCTGAACAAATTCAAATAAAAGGATTTGGAATTTCCAAATAAAAGAGACAAAAATTAAAAATGAGATTCAGCTGGACTTTTTAATCATTACCCAGTCTTGAAAACGGATATTCATTCTTGAATATGCGTTGTCATCTGGATCTTTTAATCCCTATTCGGCCATAAGAATCAATAAGGGATGGATTATTTTAAATCATATTCTTTTATCTTTATAAAAAGAAAAAAGAAAAGTATCATATGTACCTTTTACTAGTTTTCAGTGATAACCAGGATATATTACTTGCTTTAACAAAATAAAAAAATTCACCGTCATTATTATTTTATACAAACATGGATCATGCTACGCTATGTCTTTGAGTTGAGGTTTAAACTGGGTCAGATGGTATAAAATACTCTATCCTGAACAAACCCAAGTTAAAGTCTCTGAACAAATTCCAAATAAAAGGATTTGGAAATTCCAAATAAAACAGACAAAAATGAGATTCATCTGTAGATTTTAATTCCAAATAAAAGAAACAAAAACGGATATTCATTCTTGAATATATGTTATCATATGGATCTTTTAATACATATTCGGCCATAAGAATAGATACGGGATGGATCACAGTTTGCAGTTATTTCAGGGTGATGTTGTGTGGAGTTTTTAATCCCATAAATATAAATCAGGAATGCATCAGAATATAAACTAATCTCTGTGTTTGATCACGCCCTGGCACCCTCTTTTTATGTTGTCGCTATGGGGTTTTCTTGGTGTCATTGTTTTTTCCTAAATCTACTGTCTTTTCCTGAGAATATCTGTTTCTTAATGTGGAACCATTGCTGGCTATGTTGTTCAATATTGGACACCTGCAAATGTAGACTGATGTAAGTAGACTGATGTAAGTGATGCGAAGTTTCTGTTTTGCTCTTGCAAATCTTGTGCTTCCATCATCATCTGGCTGGCTTTTTGCTCTGACATATGTACGGTTTATATAATATAATATAACAGTTTATATAATATAATATAACAACAATTTTTTTCTTCTGAAAAAAAAAGTCCCGGTGATTGCGCAAAACGCATTCGGCATGGATCGGAACATACGCAAATATCAGAGTGTAGAGTGAGGTCAGGGAGATGTCGCAGTCTCTCATACGTTCAGTGCCCTCAGCAAGCAAAAGATATTGGACTTAGGAACCACTCAACTTTCCTATTCTCTTAACAGTTTATCTGGGTAACCATTTATTCACTAATTTGAATTTCTATTTTCATATTTTCATCCACTTTTTTCTTCGGATCATTCTTATATATTTATCTATGGTAGTTTAACAAGTTCACAATTTTGTTGGGAAAACATTAAATTTTACTGAGATTTTTAGATTTTATAAAAAAATCGTAGAAAGTTTAAGTTATAATCGTTAAGTTTTAAGATTTTAGGTGCTTCAAAATTTTTATTAGTATTCAATTAAAATTGTTTATTTTACAAAAACTTTTGCACATGGAAACATATCATGTATTTAGGAGTTGTCTAAAGACTCAATAGAATGGTATGGGCTGAGTTTTTTTGCTAAAATATTTTAAAAAAATATTCAAAAGATTAGATAATTGGCCTGTTTGAATTGCATTTTTTATGGTGGAAATAGATTAAGCATTATCAAAAATACTTAAGCCACCAAAAATATTGAAATTTAAAAATTCTAATTCTAATTTACAAAAATCTTTGTCAAATTTTTTCATAATTTTACAGCGCCGTATAGCAGGGAGCTGGAGCTGGAGACATGGAATTCAATTTAACCTACCCAGCCACAGCTCATCCGCGGGTCCTAACCTATGCAAAGCAACAAGTGCACATGGAAATTTTAGGTAACGAAATATTTATCATAATAGATAAGCGCCATTGATTGAATTTTTTATTCAAAATTTAAACAACTATTAGTATTGATATCGTATTGATTTATGGAAAAGTTAGATTCTTAAATAAAATTATAAAATTAGTATTATTTATACATTTAATTATTTTAATGATAATGGTTAATAATTATTTAAAAATAATAATAATATATTTTTAATTTAATAAGTAATATTATTTTGTTTATTAATTTTTTATATATAAAAAAATTAATTGAAAAGTATTGTTAATAAAATTTTACATTTGAGTATGAAGTGAATGTATTCTTTTTAAAATAAAAATAAAATATTTCTTAAATAAAAAATAAGGTTGACTATTATTTAAAAACAAAAATAAAAGTACATATTTGATTAATGATTAATTTTAATTAAAAGAACTATAAAATCTCAATAATCTCACTCTCACACAAATCAGAAGATAAGATGTCATATAAATATTTCCCTCTCATTCTCAACTATAAATAAAATATTCAAATGCTCATTTGAAATAATTTCATCTTATGTCAACTTTAGAAAAGATAAAAGTAACTAAAAATATATATATATTCTTTTCCTAAGAGACTAAGGCCAATATGAGGGAGATGAGTATGAAGTTGACACATCCTTTTTAAAATAAATACAAAATATCTTTCTAAATAAAAAAATAATGTCCACTTCATATATATATATATATATATATATATATATATATATATATATATATATATATATATATATATATATATATATAATTAGTTAGTTAGTTAGTTAGTTTTAATTAAAAACATTATAAAATATCAATAGTCCTACTTTCATTGTGTTCATTTGGTTCTTTTCTTAACATTACAACTCAGAAGATATTATAAAAATCTTTGTCTCTCAAGAATAAATAAAATATTTAAATGTTAATGATAAAATATTTAAATGTTAATGTGAAATAACATAATTTTCTATGAGCTTTAAAAAATAGAGTAATTATAAGTATTTAAAAATATATATATTTTAAATTTTAACTATGGGAAAGATGTATAATTGTTATTATTTTTAAAATATTTCAACATAAAAAACTATTTAAATATCCATACCAACTAATTTATTTTAGTACCAAACTGTATAATATCAAAGAAAGAAAAAGAAAGAATATATATATATATATATATATATATATATATATATATATATATATATATATATATATATATATATATATATAAATAAATTATTAATATTAAATTAATATATAAAATTATGGGAAATTGAACCCCTGAGTTCAAATCAAAGGGTTCTTTAACAAAACACCCACCATTCATGTAGAACTAATGGACAATTTTACTACATCTTCATCATGACTAATATATCACCCCAATCAGGCTGAGAATTGAACCAATGACATCACATTAAGGAGTACCTTAACAGAGCACATGATCACTGGCTATCCAAGACCAGTGGGAAATATATGGAATTTGAAAATTATTAAGAATAAATAAAAAAATGAGTTATAAATAAATAATTTCCCTCTGTTTAATCCATTTTCTTAACCCTTTAGTCATTCCATTCTTCTGAGCCCTTGCAGTCAATCCCCGGTTTCGAATGCCCTGTCATGCAGTTTTAAATCTTGATTGTGCTCTGTGTGTGGTTTATAATTCTATAATGTTGGATAATACTGAAGGTATGAGAGCTTCTACATCTCGGGCTTACGAGATAGCAATCATCGCCATGCAGGACCGACCGGGTAACTACGTTTGTGGTGGCCTTATCCCTCATATTGTTTCACATTTCTTCGGTCAAAGAACAAACTCTCTACAGGGCTTGTGGGATCATCCCTCTCTCTCAAATTCTGGTCTTAGAAGTAGGCAAGTGGGTGACGGGAGCCTAATTTTCATTGAGTCTTATATGCATTTTTAGTTTGCACACTCGTCCTCATGGGTTCTATATTTTTGAATTACGTTGTCAGAACCTTGTCATATCTCTTTCTAAGCTTAAAATAATCAATTATACCACCTTCAATAAGAAAATAAATGTTGTGGGCCTTGCCTACTACTAAATGAAAATTGTTATTGACTTTCTCTTGCCATATACATATTTCTTTAAAGTTAAAACAGATGCTTTCCAATCAGTGTCTCAAAATTCGCAACAAAATAGGCTAAACTGCTAAAACCCACTGCAGGGTCCAACAAGCGAGGCAGGAATGAAAGAAAGAGGTTATGGAGAACCTCTTTGATGTATAAAGTATAGGTAACCCACCTCAAGTCCGTAATCTCATCCAGGGTTAGGAGAAAGACTGTGGCCAAAAAGAAGAGGATATAGAAACATAGGAGAAAGCCATGGATTTTATCAAGGACCCTGAGAATACAAGACGGAGACTGTCTCTTTTTCATCAATTCATTCACACTTATTGGACACTCAAATGTGTATTAGCCAAGGCTGTTATGAGCCTTCAAGAAATGGGAGGAGATCCCCAAGTAGTTTCAGTTCTGCAGGACATCAAAAAGGAAATTCAGGACATTTGAGTTTCCCAACCTCATGCTACAGCTCATCTGGGAAGAATTGAACGAAAACTGCAAACTATGCATCAAATGGTTATGCCGGGCTCTAGTGTCAAAGACCCAACACTAGTTGAATCCTCATATTACTGACTAATCATTTCTTTTTGAACTTTTATGATTTTTGTGGATAACATTTATTGTTTTGAGTTAGAATTTGGTAGGAATAGTAGACTGGAGACTGAAATTTTTTCAATACTGGATGGCATTTAACTCATTAAGATGGTTGACAGACATGGTTTCCTTTGGGCAGATTAAGGCCATCGAGTTTTGATTTGTTACAACCTGCTTATATTTTGATAAATATAAAATAGAAAGGTACTCCTAAATTTGTAAGTTTAAGTTGTGTAGTATACACAATCCAAGTGTTAAAGGAGATTTTGAAGGGGTTGAATCTATTTATATGTTAAAAACAATTTAGACAATGAAAAATCTTATATTTAACTCTAAAATAAATTTACACATCAAGAGATATAATCCATGGTTAAAATGAATTTACACCAGTGAATATTGAAAACATTCTACTTTACTATGGGGAATATACCAACTATTTTCTATATTTCCTAGCAAATCCATGAAAAACATTTATATTTAAATATATGAATATACTATGCATTATTTAAAATAGTTAAACATCATTATATATATATATATATATATATATATATATATATATATATATATATATATATTCTAAATAAAAAGGTAATAAAGAATAATACTCATTATCTAATTTTAAGGTCATTGTCAGGCTACTAGTGTAGTACTTATTGGGGATGCCTGGAAACTGAGAATATCTTGTCTTTGTGTGGAATTTGGTTTATCTATGATGATTTTCATTTTAGGTATGGGTCTCAAGGCCTTGCTAGTGTGTATGTAATGAAAATAAGGTTGTTATCTTCTAGGTGAATCTTCTAGGAACCAAGAGACATGAGAAAGACCTCAAACCACACAACATGCCTTGTTTAAGATATCATCATTCTTAAAGTGGGATATGGACATTGATATGATATTTTTTGCACTAAATATGAGTATGAGGCAATGGTCAAGGAATAATTTGAGGTATTTTCACCGCAACTTAAGTTGCTTGCGCTAATAGGCCATTATCAAGGTCATCGCAGTAAAATAGACACTTAAAGTGGATCTTTGTCATACAAGGTGGATATGGACATGAATATAAAACTTTTACATAGTGGGGATGTGGGTATTTAGTCCTTAACAAAAATTAAGGTAAGAGAATAATGGATTTATACCATAATTGAATCTCTAAGGCTCATTGACAATTAACATGACCTAAAATCATAATATAGACCATTTATAAGTGATATTGGTCTCATAGTGGAATGTGGGTAACATTATGAAGTCTTATATCCTAAGATGGCTACTTCAATGCATTGGTCAATGTCAAGGGAGGAAAATACAGTGATTAGGTCCTTGATGAAGGCCTAAAAGATTAAGGGCCATTAAAAATGATATAAATCACATAAAATTGACTCCAGGGTAGGGAGGGGCATAAGGAGTGTAACAGAGAATCAAAATTCGTTGATGGAGGGTTGTGCTTAATATAGAGTAAGCTATTTTACTATTAAATCATGTATTAAACAAGTTTATTTAGTAGATGGATTGATGTTAAGCTTAGAGTGAACAATGATGAAAACTAGGGGAGGAATTGAGGGGGGAGTGGGTTCAACGGTTGGAACCATTGTTGGTGATGTCTTATTTTTCATGTTGTATTCCCTCAATGCCATGAATGGATCTTCATATCTCGTGCCTCGTTGTCTAGGTGTGGCTCCATTCTATTTTTTTTTCACCCTTTTCAAGGTTTTTGGTTGTGTTTATTGCTTGTTGACGTTGCCACCTGCTGCCTTCAATAGTCATCATTTCGTTCGTTGCTCTCTGCATTGGGGTCTTGGATTTATGCTATTTCCTTTGGTGTCATTTTTTTGTTTGAGGCTTAGCCTTTTTTGAGGGTATTGGTGGGTTTCTACTCCCTTTTCTCTGTCGTGGTGTATGTGCAGGTTGTCTCACTCTTGCCAATCATTTATTTTCCTTTGCAATATATGCTAGTGCCATTTTTACTATTATAGGTAACGATTCTATTGTAGAATTAATGTTATTGTTGTTAGGGTTCATCACCCTATGCATGTGACACTTTTTTCCTGGGTTCTTGGCCTGTGTATGGACTCTCTTGGTTTTTTTTCATTTTCTAGATTGTTCTTAGTTCGTTTTTACTTAGGGGTTTTAGTTTTATAGTTTATGTGTAGAAGAGTTCTCTTTTCTAAGTCCTAGTTTTTTTTCTTGTGCGTACCCCATGTTTTAATTTTTAATTATTTATTTATTTATTTATTTATTTTCTGAAATGTGTAGCTACTAGTAAAATTCCATCTAGAATGGTCTTTATGATGGCCCTTTTAGGTTTTTAATTTTTATATGATTCATAGATTTTTTCTCATTCTGTATCTATGGAATGCATTTTCACATATAAAAAAATGTAACTTCATTCTTCTCTGATGAATAAAATTATGCTTTTTTTTCTAGGAAAAAGAACATTGATGAAGACTACCCCACCCATCCTATCTCAACTAAGTGAAAGCCCTCTAGGGAACTCTAGTAAATGTTTTCAACACCAACAGTAAGTATGAAATGGTGTCTAGTTATTGTTCCATGAGACTTATTTCGACATAATAAACTCTTTCTTATATCATCCTCAACCTTCACCACTGACACTTTCTCCATATGTAGAGTTTCCTGTAATAAAAGGTGGAGATTTCCTCAAAGGGAGACTATTCATAGTAATAGATGGAGGACTATAACATGGGTGATGAATTATTGTAGTTTGTTTCCATATTAAAATGTTGACTTTCAAGAAGTTCATTATCATATATGTAAAACTATGATATCTCATTTATGGTTGTTTCTACATAAGAGAAAGCTTAGGCTAACCCATCTAGAATTTTTCATAAGATATAGGCATAAAAGAACACGATGAAAGTCGTGTTGATAAGAGGAAGGATAAAAAAGAAAGTGTTGGTGTGATAAAATTGTTATTATAGCCATTAAAGCAAAAATGAAGAATAAATTATAAACTAAAAAAATAAATATAAAACGGATGAAATAAAGAAAAAAATTTACCCAAAAGAAGAAACCCTCATCTAAGAATACATTTAAAAAATAAAATAACAAATTAAATGCACAAGAAATTTCTAAGATAAATGCTCTAAGCCTTTTTATATGACACTAGTAGAAAAATGCATTTAAAAAATAAAAAATAAAAAAATTAAGAAAGTAATATGAAGTAGATGTACCAAACAAAAAAACTAAGATAAACTTTATAAGCTTTCTATATGAAAAAAACAAAATTCAAAACACAAACAATCATGTAGATATGAAAAATACCACATTAACATGGAAAATAAGAAAATGTGGTCACTATAACCTTGTTATTATAAATTAGAAAATAAACCATAAACCATAAAATATGTGTGTGAAGAAAATATACCTAAAAGAAATAGACGTCCTCATCCAATAATATAATAAAAAATAAATAAATAAATAAAAAATAACAAGGAAAATGTAAATATTTTAAGCCTCTTCTAACCTTATTCAAGAATACACTTAAAAAATAAATAAAAAATTAAGTAGCATTAAAGTAAATGAACCAAAAAAATCTAAGATTCTAAATCTCATATATATAAGTTCATAGTTTAAGAGTATAGACAACTTCATGTGGATAAAAAGGCAACATGATAAAATTATTATTATATTCATTAAAATAAAATTAGAAATTAAAATATAAAATAAATCCAGTAAAGAATAAAATGTATTTAAAAGTAGTAGAGGTCCTCATCTAAAAAAAACTAAAAAATAAATAAACTAATCGAAAGTTTTGATTAATTTCAAATATAAGTGTTGTCTATGGAAACTTTATAAACATATAAAATTTTCAAAATATTTGAAAAAACAGATTCAATATAACTTAATAATCAGATGTATAATATATATGGATTATAAATAATAATATGAAAATTGAATATGTTGAAAATAATATTTTCAACAGAATTTAAGTTTCAGCAATACTTAAATAGTATAATTAGTGAAAATGAAATATTAAATTTAAACCAATTCATTTCTATAAATAAATTTTATTTCTCTTCATTCTCTTTAATTAAATTATACCATATCTAAATAATTTTTTCTAATCTATTTTATTTAGATATTATAATAAAAACAATATTTCATCATTTTAAAATAAATTTAGAAAATCAAAATTTTGCATTAAAATTTACAAATATGAACTAATTCTCTCATATATATATATATATATATATATATATATATATATATATATATATATATATATATAAAATTCTATTACAAACGTGAATATCGAGATTCCATCCATTGTTGATCTCAAAAAGGGCTGTTGCTAACATTCATTCATAGAAGATAAACTATTTTTAACAAGGGAAAAGCAGTTAGATTGAGCTATAAAGCCTAAAAGACAAAGGATTTAACATGCATGCCTGAACGTCTACCGTGTTGTGTTTAGTTTGGTAATCTCAAAAATTTCAATGCTTTCCCCATAAAAACAACACAGTTATAATCCCTCAATAGTTTGGTGGATAATTCCAAACTAGAAACTTTTTGCGGTCTCCACCACTCCACTCCTCCGATGTTGAAAATGTCATCCCAAAAATTTCTTTAATAATATCATGGATCAAATCTCCTTGTGAATTTCTCAAAAAATAGAGGTAATATCTAAGATATAGATATTGTAAATTCAACATTGAAAATGCCATCCTGAAAAGGTCTTCTGTAATTTGACGAGCGGAGTATCCTTGTGAATTTATCAAAGAAAATAGTTAAATATGTAAATCAAATAGGTAATATGTAAGACATCATGATTGTAAATACATGCAAGTGAATAAGATACTAAAGCGACAACGTAGTCTGCAAAATCAGTTATGATAATGTGCTCTGTTATAATATGTTGTTAGTTACCAAAATGTGCTATGTTAGAATATGTTGTAATTGATGGCAAAGGAAAAAGAAGATGATGGGAGATGATGGGAAATTGTGAGAACATGTTATTTAATGATGTGTAAAATGATGTTTAAGTATTGATATGTTGTCATTATCATAAGTGTTATTGGTATAAGGAGGATGTTGGATAAGTATTGAAAAAGATGTTGTGATTAGGTCATTGTTGTCACCTATTTCAATGGTTTTGTATCTATATTAAAGGTAATGAAATGTAAAAAGAAGATATCATTGCAATAAGAATGAATATCAACACATGTATGGAAAAGTCAAAGAGGATGTTGGATAAGTATTGAAAAAGGTGTTGTGATTAGATCATTGTTGTCACCGATGTCAATGGTGTTGTATCTATATTAAAGGTAATGAAATGTAAAAAGAAGATATCGTTGCAATAAGAATGAATATCAACACATGTATGGAAAAGTCAAAGAACTGTTAAGGCGCCCGTAATTTTGTGGCCATTTTTAGTGTAGGGTATCAACTCAATAGGACTTGGAACCCACTCATATGGATAGAAATATAAACGGTCTTTTCAGTGGTATATGGAAGTTTGCAAATGACCTCTTGCATCATAAGTTATTTCCAGTCAAAGATATGAAGCCCCAAAGTCAAAATTGCAGAGTTAATTTGGTGGAAGGTCAACATAGTGGCATTTTGCACTTCTTGCAAACTTGGTAGAGTCTTTGGAAAAGCCACTAATAGAGATTCGAGCAAACATACTTGCCAACACAAGTGGTGGAATGTGTTTCTATTAGCTAGTGGTGGAGCCCAATATAAAACTCATCCAAGTGAATGTTTCCTAGAAGGTTCCAAAGTTGTGCACAAAGGGAGCTCCCAGGATGATGTAAACTCAGGTGTAGGTGGATATTCCGCACAACAAAGAAGGGAAAATGTGGATTTCATTGACAACGATTTCAACACCAGAGGTCCCACTTTACAAATCACCTCTCGAGGCCTTCCTCGAAATTGCTAAGGTGTGTGAAAAGAATTGAAGCACCTGGGATTATGTAAGCTTGGGTGGATGTGGGACAATCATACAAGAGCACCAATAGACATGTATTCAAGCACTAGCAGATACATGGTAGCATTTTATTGGCTCTAGGTGATGAATTTGGTAGACACAGTCATCATGATGATGTCAGCATGAAATTTGTATAGGTGAAGTGGAAATACAAACTGGATGAGACGTGGCATGTGTTTTCAATGTTTTTGGGTGGCCTAGTGGGCCAAATATTAGTGTCACGTGTCACCACTATGATGACACCACATGGCGTTAATGATGGTATCATGACAACACCATATAAGGGCTTCCCCAAAATATTTTAAGAGGTGCACAGACTATGATGTCTGGGCTAACTAGGTGTCGGGTAGATGTCGTAGTTGTGAGAGACAACTCACCTCAGTTGGTCATTGTTTAGCTAATAAGCGCAGTGGTGGTTCCCACTGGGACACATCATCCTAGTCCTTAGAAACTTATAAGGTTTCAAGAGGAAGCATGGGAGGATTCTTAAGGATGATGAAGCACTAGGATACGACAATAGGCAACACAACAATGGAGGACCAATGGTATGAGCACAAGTGAAGAGTAGGCAGACCCACATGACAAGTCACACTGGTTGAGCATCCTAGAAGGGATTTATAAAAGCTTTGGGGGCTAAATATTAAAGACTAGGACGTGGATATATGAATATATGAGAGGATAGGAATGGATGAATTCAAAATAAAATAAGCTCATGGGGCTTAAAGGGTAATGAGCCTGCGAAGTTAAATATGGCAATGTTTTGGAAGCACTATTGTTTAAGTGCTTTGCGCCATGATTTAAGGCTGATGTGTGAACGAGTAGGTACCTCTCAAATTTTGTCCACATATAATAGAGGTCAAAAAGCACTTTGGGCTTATAAAAAAGTTTTAAAGCATAAATCATGAAACAGGTCAGCAATGGAGAATTTGGTGTTTATGCCAATATGGAGGATTTTTGGATGAATGGGCCTGAAGCATAGTTTAAATCCTTTTGGGGCTAAAAAAATAGAAATGGTGGGCTAGTTAAAAGGTTTAGTATGAAAACATATCAACAACTTAAAATTTAGCATTTATACCATATAAAGCGCAACACTAAAAATTGGCATATAAAAGGCATGAACGAGTTGGCAGCTCCAATGGTGGCATGGACATATCTTGAACTATTTCCCATTATTATTTATCAACTATCGTTGAAAGGGAATATTTCCCTTGCTCGTTTATCAGCTACTATTGAAAGGGAATACTTCCCCTACTTATTTATCAACTACTGCTAAAAGGGACTAATCATACTGCTCATTTATCATTTACTGCTAAATGTAGTACTACCCTTAAAATACAAGCTACAACTTTCTAGCCATGTTGATCTATCTTTCATCCATTTTCACACTCAGATCAATAGGTCACTTTATTTCATAAAAAATAACTTCTTACCTAAACCACTTGCTACAAACACCATAAAACACCTTTGGCAATCTTTGATTACTAATAAAAACACCAAACACATGAGCATCATCAATCCTTAACAATTACTAATTTCACCATAAAAACTATTTGTTGAATACATAAAAAACAACATTCACGAGTTCATTCTATGCCTTCTCAAAAAACTTTGATACCCCAAAATTGCTCTTTGATTCACCTATGATGCATGCCAACATTTTGCATCTCACTGCACCAACAACCTCCCTCTTAGTTGGTCAAATTATGCTTATAAAGAATTATGGATTGATATTTTGGAATTAAAACTTTAGTTATATTCAACTTTTTATCATGCATAAACCTTTATTTTTACCTTTGTATTTCTGCAAATATGTCTTCTGAATGTGCTCTTGAATTCATCTAACTCAACTTACTTGTAGTCCCTTTTAGCAGTAACTAATAAATGAGCGGGGGCAATAGTCTCTTTCAAGAGTAGTAGATAAACAAGCAAGGGAATAAATACCTTTCAATCATAGTTGATAAACAAGTAGGGATAGAAGTTCCTTTCAGTAGTAGTTGATAAGCCTGCAAGTAGAATCTTGTGTAATAGTTATGTAATGACAAGTTTAATCTTGTATTCTCCAAATAAATAAATAAAAATATTGATATCTTATATATAGGTTGCATGTGTGTATGATAATGTTATGATGTTATACATGACTGAGATATAATGTTGATTACATGAGTGGTTGCTAAATTATTTGAAAAGTATAAATTTTTAAGAGTTGTATAATTTGGTCACACTACTGATTTACCCCCCTCTTAATAGTGTCATGGTTTCCATTTTTTTTAACATGCTCTACATTTTCTTGTCTTAAAGTGGTCAAGTGAGCGAGACAAAATGGGTCGTACAACATGATGTTAGTGAAGAGATCTCATATTGAAAATACAATAGTATGAACAATCATACATATATATAATTACAGCAAAAGCGATATGTCCAATATAGAGGTACCTTGAGTGAAATATAATATAGTAACAAAATTTCCTTCTTAAGCATATTGGAAGGAATTAACACAAGAGGCCCGCTTGATTAAGAAAAGCACTCTAAAGATTTAAAATGAAATAACATGAAGGAAGTTGAATCTAACGGCTTTGGTAATGGTGGAATTGAGCCAACTTAATTTAAAGAACGAACATTAATTTTTTTATTATGGATATATATATAAATCTTTATGGTGTGAAAATCGTAAAAAATTTGAGGGTGATTATGACTTTCTTAGCTTGGTTCAATGTAACCCACCAAATAGGTCGATGGTAACAGAGGTACACAAGACTAACTCCTAGAATCAAGTTGCTACATAAATAGGGTAGAGTAAATTTGAATTTAGGAATAGGAGGTCCTCCTACGACATATCAACAAAATTACAAAACAAAATCTATATCTATGTAATTAACTACTAAGGCACACATGCTGGAGAAACCAGTATAGCAAGTAGAAGCATTGAACCATTAAGTGCATGAATATTAACTTGTAATAATGAGTTGAAGTTGATACTATTCAAAGAAACCAAGGTAGGAATTAATAAGGATTCTTCCTATTGGGTATTAGGAACCAAGCAATGATGAATTTGTACTTAGGGTACAATGATTGGTATGTTATACCCCTATAACGCAGGTGTGGAAGTTGATAGGGGGAGGATCTCTTAAACTAAGGATTTTAGGGCTCCTTGATATCAATTGAAGGTCAAAGATAAAGGGATATGGGGAGAAACTGAGAGGTGGATTCAAAAAATTATTTGTTCATATAATAAACTCAAGGTTGACTTGACAATGACTAAAATCATTCTGCATAGAGTGGTTGATTATTGTGAAAATACATTTTCAAGGAAAGCATAATAAACAAAGGGGGAAACTAGAGATGAAAACTTAAAAATGTGAGATGGGAAAGAATCATGTAGGTAATGGAAAATACTTTCAATATTCAAGTGGAACTAGATATACTCTGTAAGGCATAAGGGTGAATCATCATATATTATTTGAATTTGATAAGAAAATAGAAAATTTTCCATGATAGAACCAAACGTTGAAATATAAGGCCATCCTTCTATTTCTAAAGAGATTATTAGAGCAAGGAAAATGGGAATAGTGTGGGAGAAGAAAAAAATCTTTATTTTATATAAAAGGGGATTTTAGAGGATGGGAAAGAACTACACTATTAAAGGGACAAAATTTCCTCTTGGAATTTCCAAAGTGGTGCCAAGAAGATACAACAAATAATATTAGGCTAAGATAAATAGTATCTACAAGGAAAACCAAGGGGGGAACCAAATGGGGACAATAAGAGGAAATGATGAGCTAAATTCCCCAGTGAGCAAAAATATTGATGTAATTATGAAAGTTGAAATTAGAAAAGGGGGTGAATAGTGGTAGGAACATGAATGGAAATATCCTTATGGGAGGGTGAATGTTGGCACCAAAATGAAGAAAAACTGTAGTATTGAAAAGGATATGTCTTGTGATATCAAATAATTCCACAAATACCATCAATAAATGTGTTTTAATGGGAGGGTAATATTTTTAACATGATGAAAGGAGATGTATGAAACTCATATCTAGTATGTACACTATCTAGTCTCCAAATCATAAGGAGTATTGAATAGCATAGGCACCAAAATTTCATGTTTCAATAATTAAGGAAGCCATGGAGGCAAAATTCTAATGTAAGCATATGGATAAATATAAAATATGGAAGGGCTAGCCAATCTACCCAACTTAGCATGGTTCTACAAGAAATTCCAAAGTGAATGAAAGAAAAATGTAATAAATGTAGGATACATATGCTATGTTAAATTACTACTAAGAAAATAAAAGAGCATCCATGATGAACTCTTGAAAATAAGTGAAAAAACAAAAAAGTGTAAAGTTTTTTAAGTAAAGAAAACAAATGCATATAAATTTTAACAAGAACAATTACTTTCTTTAATGAAATAACATTTTAAAGAGGAAATTTTGATATTACCATTTTGGAGGGTTTGATAAATAAAATTTTAATAAGGTAGATGGTACATTATTCAAAGCCTAAGCCTATACTAGACTACATGAGGCAGAAGGGGCATTTTCCCATAAAAAATGGTTAAATCCCCAAATTTAAATTCATTTGTTCATGTACGAATGTTGAATTTGGAGTGGAGGAGGAGGCACTAAATTGTATGTGGGAATTTTATACAGACTAACCAAGTGAGTTCCGTAGTAACTTTTAATTACATGACAAAACCTTCATCAATTCTAGTGGATTAGGTTTTTTAGATTGGGTCTTGGTCAACATTATGTGACCTTGTCTAAATTTTTTAAGGACAACATAGAAGATGTGATTGGTTTCTATTATGGTGATGTATAAATTGTCTCTAATTATTACACTATATATCATCGAAAAATGGGTTATTTTCCACAATGATCTAAATTGGATATTTTGGAAATTGTGTAGAAGAAATTTAAATTTGATGGGGAAAGGGATGTGGACCTTATATATGATTTACATGTTATAGATTATTAATATATTATTTTTTATATAGGTATGGATGAGTTCAAAGTGTTGTGGAGAGAAAGATCATTTAGATAAATCTTATGTGTAATGGGTGCAATCCAAGTGGTTTCTAGTATTAATTTATCATGGTTACTGAGATACATGAACAACTCTTTGATAAGAGATTATTTTGATAAAGACTAAGTAAAACTTAGTGAAAATTATATATTCTCCCTTTATACATTATCATAAGCATTTCCAAATTACACTCTAATTATTAATTAAATAATTAACATTCTTTTTATTTCACTTTTCCAAATATCATAAAAGAAAACCATCGATTTCAAATGAGCAATTCACTTTTTAATCATACAACTTGTAGGGTAAATTCTAAATTTAAATCCACTTTTTTTTAATATGAAACCTCCATATATATATATATAAAACAATGCTTGAACAAGCTATTGGAGAAGTTTGAACAAGCTATAGCGTGGATGTAGAGAGGTTGCATAATCAGGCCGTTCGTAGAGTTCTGATCGACATTGTGGGGACCCATGTGCCGCATATGATCTCATATTTTAAAGGTGGATCGATGCCTCTGGGGGAGAGAGTTTTATCTTCGACTTGAAGTGGGTAAGCCGAAATACAATTGAGAACACCAACGCACCAGCTAAACTATTGTCCCAAGGTCAATAGAGTTTTGATAATTCCTTGCATGTTCGTATCTATGATGGGATTCTCAATATCTATGGATATGGTGGGCGTTATCTATTCAGATGAGGAGCAGATGTTTCGATAATTTTTTATGGCAGATTTTTATTAGTTCTTAATCTATATCGAACGTTGTCCATGAATTGTCCATCAATTCATTAACAGTTTTGGGAGATTGGTATTAGTTCTTAATCTACATCGAATATTGTCCATGAATTAACAGTTATTTATAATTTTTTGATTTGGTTTGTAGGGTGTGAATGCTTATAGATTTTGGATATTGGTATTTAGTTTCTATGAATGCTACAGGTCCACTATCTTAATTAATAAATAAAATTTGTATTATATATATAATTTCTAATTGAATTATAAATTATTTAAAAAAAAATTAATTAAATGAATGTGAAAATCCAACGCCCTTTGTTAGACAAATAGGAAAATATAATACCATGAGAGAGTTTTGTTTTTTCTTGGACTTGATGTGGGTATGCCCACATACAATTGAGAACACAAAATCACGAGCTAAACTATTTTCCTAAGGTGTTAATAGCTTTTGATTCATCCTCATGTTCATATCTATGATGGGGATTCTAAATATCTATGGATGTGGTGGGGGTTATGTATCCAAATGAGGAGGATAGGCTTCAATATAAGAAACATGTTTTGGGTATACTTTATGGTAGATTGGTATTAGTTCTTAATCTACATCAATATTGTCCATGAATTAACAGTTTTGGAGGATTGGTATTAGTTCTTAATTGACATAGAATATTGTCATGAATTAATAGTTATTTATCGTTTGATTTGGTTTGTATGGTGTGTATGCTTATGGATTTTGGATGTTGGTACCTAGCTTTTCTGAATGCAGTAGAGGCCTATCATTTTAATTAATAAATAAAATTTGTATTATATTTTTTTTATTTTTAATTGAATTATAAATTATGATGTTTATTTTATCAATTATGTTAAGTATTTTTTTTTTTAATTAGGTAAGTGTGAAAATCTAAAAAAAAATTAAAGGAAAATAAGAGAATCTAATATCATCTTAGGTTTTTCCATTATCTTTTTAAGTAGTAGGTGTTTGTTAATTCACATAATCAAGTTCCAAAAAAAAATGTAAAAATCCAACAAACTAAAATTAAATTTATTTACAATAATTATCTAAAATTATCCTATATATAAAATTACAAGGAGTTGGGACTGATTAACATATCAATATAGAGGGATGATCATTATACATATTTGAACTACATGCCTGCTTTTTTTTTTTAAAACAAAACAATCGGTAAAATGAAAATTCAGAACCAGAAATTTCGTTTTGAAACTGAGCACGATGGACAGTAACTACAGACACCGTATAAATGTTCGTCATCAACTTACAGGATTTATCTACATATTCGATTCAATTCTTTCCAAGGATTTCTACATTGTGGGTTATAGACGCCCTCAAGCAGAGAAACAACAATCTACGTTGTACGTTTCACTATATACTATAAAATGAAAATGTGCTCAGATGTCTAATCTAGGCTTGAACCGGAGATTAAGCCCTTCCCCAGCCATTTGGAGGGTCAGTGCTGCACTATATGTCACTTCTTCACCCTCTATACCCTCAAATTTGAAGAAACGAATTAGGGAAGCAGCAACAATCTTCATCTGCATGTATGCAAAATCCTTGCCAAGACAAACGCGAGGTCCAGCCTGCAAACAAACGGATTAGAACTAATGAATTTTATGGCATCCTTTTCAAAAGATTCATTATCACACTCGGGTCATATAAAAAGATTCACAATCACGCTTAGGTCGCTTACCTGAAATGCAGTGAACTTGAATGGTGACTGGGGCTGGAAAACTCCATTCTGGAGCCATCTCTCCGGCCTAAACTCGTCAGCATCAGTACCCCAGAGATATTTCGTTCTTCCCATCGAGTAAGGTGCGTAGACCAGGATATCACCTTTATTTATTTTGTATCCATCTGGAAGAATATCTTCAGCAACTGCGACTTTTCCATCCTTTGAAAACTCATATTATTTAATCTTTTTACAATAGAAACAAAATGAAAAAGAACAGGAATATTATTTGTATCTTCTGGTTTAAACTAAAATCGAGCAATAACCAGGATATATTACTTTCCCTTACAAAGTGAAAAATTCACCATGATCTTTTCTTATTACAAACATCCATCTATGTTAGCTTGTTTCCTGAGTTGTGGTTCAAACTTGGTAATGTTAGTATAAAATTCTGCTGTACATTTTGAATCTCTTCATCGAATATTATTGGAGTAATAAAATCTTATTATAAAATTATTGAGTTTTCCCAAACAGAATTAACTAAATAAATTGCTTTGGCAATCACACGAACCAATATATTTAATATCCTATTCTGTAGAAACATGAATATAAAACATCTTAACAAACAGGAATTGCTGAGTGTTCGGATACACCAAACAAAAGAGGCAAAAAAAAATAATATCCTTTCATCTGGAGTTTTTAATGTGTTCTCATCTGGAGTGTTTAATACCTACTCGGTCACAAAAATAGATCCGGAATGGATACTCCCATATGCATGTAATCTATAAAAATATATGCGGAATGGATACTATATATGCATGTAATGTATGAAGAGTGAAGTTAAGGAAAAGCAAGTTTGAGTCTAATATTAGAAGTCAAGTTTAGTGTAAGTTTGCATGAAGTAGTAAGTTGGAGAAAAAAATCTGGTTAAAGTTTGCATTATTCATATTTAATAAGTTATATACGTGTAATTAGTTCAGTATAATGAGAAGCAAGAAAAAATACAAGACTTAGCTTGTGGATGTATAAGAGAATAAAATTTGTGATTAATAGAGTAATTATTCGAGCAGCAAATCACATGTATTTTGTAGATTCCTCCTTTGCATTTCCAACAAATGTAGGGAGTGATATTGCAATTTGCAGTGTGAGACATCTCCATAAGTCTAGTGCCCTCCACAAGAAAGAGAGATTTGACTTGGGATTTAGTCATCTTCCCTATTTTCTTAAAGTTTTATATAGGGCAATGAATTTTTTTTTTCAAAGAGAAAAACACCTTACTTTATTTATGATAAAATAGTACACATGCCATGGATCATTTTCTGATCTTTCTTCTACATACCTCTAAATGTCTTACCAGAAAAATTTTCTGTAAAAACTTCAATTAACTTCAATTAATTATGTTGTATTTAGATCTACAAATCCCTCAAAAAATTATGTTGTATATAGATCTAGAAATCTCTCAAAAAGAAATATTCTGAAATTGCTTCACATATCTATGTCCTCAAAAATAAAGATACAAAATTCCAAAAATCTATATATACCTATCTGTCTATATATGCCTATCCGCTGAAACAACCAAAAGCTGCAAAATAAGGCGTTCTGGCTCTTCTTTCCGGATGAGTAACTGATACTGACCGTGTTGATCATGCTGCCATCTGGGGCAATGACTTATTCACTAATTTTATTCATATTTTCATCCACTTTTATTCGGATGCTGCCTAATGTTACCTTATTTTATTTCAATAAGAATATAACCCCAAACCTATTACCTGTGCAATAGGGGGATAGAGCCGCAACGCCTCTGTTAAAGCTGCACGAAGATAATGCATCCTGTTTAAGACGGTATGTGTTAGGTTTTCGCAAAACCTAGATACAGATTCTTCGAGGGACGCATGTTCGTCCTCCTTGACCATGAGCTCGCGGATTTCTTGGATAATCTTTCTTTCAACGTCTGGATTTTCGAAAGCATATGGAAGAACCAAGAAAGACTAGTTGCACTGGTATCTCGCCCAGCAATCATGAAGTTAATAACAATATCTCGTAGATACTTATCGTTCCCAGAGTAGTCGCCTTGATTTCTGTCAGTTAATTCTATAAATCCAGAGAGAAAATCTGGTTTTATCTGTAGAGAGAAACAAGTAAACCGTGAAACCGCAATGGTTGATGTTGTTAGCACATAAAGTTAAAATCAAATACCAAATCAATCGATTTACTGCAGGGACCTCACACACAGGTTTTCACTGCAAACTGCTCAACAGGCAGACTGGCTCACTGAGTGTCTTCTTGTTTCTTTAAGAGACCCTATGCGAACACATACACGAACCTACTATCACATTCACACTTCTTTCGGCTCTTTCTGCGGCTTCCCTTCTCCTTTCTTGGCCTACTCCGTGTCCCTCGGTGATTTCGCGAACCTCTGGCGAACTTTCGGCGATCTTAAGTAAACGAATACTACCTCAGTGGTCATTCATAAAGCTCAGAGTTACAGTTCTTAAAACGCGGAACAAAACTTTCTCTCTTTATTGATTTCAAAAGGATTTTACATCAGAGATCAGATTTAAAGGAATCATATAGATCTCTTTCTAGAGATGGACTGCACTGGCATTTACCAGATTAGCTACTCAGTAGATGAGCGAGCGATACTGGAGGCTTCCTGGCCAGATGCAGACTATGTCTCAGAGTTCTAAATAGAACACACAATACATAAAAGATTTTACAGACTCAAACTATGGATCTCGCCACTTCAGATTCTTGCCTGTGCCGAGCACATAGACAAGCGGGCTAGTCAGATCCCCTAAGGACTTGAGTCTTAGCACCGTAATGCAAGCATATCGCGAGGCTTCGCGCAGATGCAGAGCAGGGAGCTTCGGCTCGACTCAGACTCAAAACACAAATGACTCTAGACTTCTAAATTCTCTGAATGCGAATGCCGAAGAATGAGTCTTAACCCTCTATATATAGAAATGAGGGGGGACAAACATTCGAATGGTCCGTCGGATTATTGACACGTGGAGGTGAATCATGGCTTTCGGGTAACACCGAAGTGACATCCGCAATGAGATTCGTCCGTCCGACACAAACATGTGAAGTGTGTGTACAATACACTCTGGATGCCTTTTATGTACAAGGCCCACGAAGAAACATTACTTATTCCATACACGGAGGATGCTTTTTCAAACAGGTGAAAAGCCCTCGGGAAAAGACCTGTCACTGTAGACCCGTGACTGGGTATCATTACATCATGGATGCTTTTGTTTTAGCGGAGCCCACTAGAACCGCTTGCTTCTGGAGGAATTTCAATCGTCTGCAAATGTGGGAATCTATACTTATAATTTTCATCCCATTGTTTTGTATAGATTCTTCTGACAATCATAGGCTTATTTAAATTAATTTGGTGTTTTATCTTAGTCATAACCAACCAATAGTTATGCTGCATCATGTGTTGTTTTAGGATGAGTGAATTATGAAACCCGAGGAGTGTTCTGACATTTTGAAAGGGTTGGTGGTCGCATTCATCTTCTTCACATAGATCACATCTACTTTGGTACCAGTTTTCATAAAAGGTAGGGTCCATGGATGTTGGACTGAGACCAAAGTCATTCCACCAGTCTTGAAACCAACTTGCCTGATGACAGTTTTGCATGATGCCAATGGCGCCAAATTTGATCTTGGTATAGTGGGTTTCTCCTTTACCGTCTTTATTCATTAGATCCCACCATAGCTTTTTGTAACCTGCAAAATCATATATTGTATCAGGAAATATGAGATTTGGATTGTTACCTGGCCATTGGTTAAAGCGGGTCCAGGTCCATGCAGGTTCTCTAGTACGGTGTATAGCTAGCCATTCATAATAGACCTTTTGTCTATCACCTCCTCCTGTAGCTGTGATTGAAATATCATGGAAATCTTGTGACAAAGATTCCTTCGCTTCCCATGATTTCCTCATACTATGAGTGTACACCATATCATGGATCCACATGCTACCTTTGGGGTATACACGTCTTTTGGGAACTAGATGTTGTATATCTGTATGATTTTGTAAGTTGGCATCTAGAATTTTGTTGTTGCGAAGTTGCCACCTTGGTTCCCATTCTGTCTTATAGGTGGTCCAATCTTTGTCTTCTGGGATACTTCTTAATGTTTCATGTTGATTGATCTGATCCCATTTAGTAACAATGACCATCACATGTGCTTCTTTTTCAGGGTCATCATCTTGTTCTTGTTGCTGGATGTGCTGTATATATTCTCTACTAAGGAAGTCAGGCAGACAGTTATGAATTCCCTTGATATGCTCAACTTTGAAATCAAAGTTGGTAAAGTAGGCTTGCCATCGTGCAAACTTGGCATCTTTTGGATTTTTGATAGTCTTAGTTAAGACTTTAGCCAACACTACAAGAAAAAAGGACATTGGTGAGGGGCGAAAATGGTCACCATAAGCTCATTGGTGAGGGTCAAAAGAGCCTTTGTCACCAAAAATTGAACGTCACCAAAGGTGGCGTTGCCGAAAGTATATATGTTGTGGTGACATTCAAGGTCTGTCACCAATAATTATTTATAGTGACGGATAGTGACCGTCACCATTTCATATGAGCAATGGTGACGGGCAATAGCCTCCATCACCATTTCATATGAGCAATTGTGAGGGGCAATAGCCTCTGTCACCAAAAAACTGAACATCACCAAAGGTGGCGTCGCCAAAAGTATGTGTTGTGGTGACATTTAAGGTCCGTCACGAATATTGATTATAATAACGGATAGTGACCGTCACCATTTCATATGAACAATAACAATTTTTTGTGATGGACTTTTCATGGCCGTCACTATTAGTGCATATATATGGCAACGTTCATTGACCGTCACAATAAACTCATTGGTGACATCAAAGCCCATCACGAATAATGATTATAATGAAAAACAGTGACCCTCACCATTTCATATCAACAACAAAGATTTATGGTGACGGACCTTTAATGGTCGTCACTATTGATGCGTATATATGGTGGCGTTCGTTGACCGTCACCATTTCATATTTTGGTGAGGGTCGAAAAATGTCACAATAAGCTCATTGGTGATGGTCAAAAGATCATCTGTCACCAAAAACTGATCGTCCTCATTCCCTATGAATATCAGGGCACGATGGAATCGAACCACCAACCTCCTGCTTGTAAAGCAGGTGCTCTTCCATTGAGCTAGCACCCTTTAAAGAATTAGACTTTAAACTAGCAATTTCCCCTAAAGGTGCAAATATACACTAAAGGAATAGAAAATCTACGAAGATCAAAAGTTGCTAGAAATAATATGTTCGATATACATAATAAAAATACAATAAAAATAACTTTTTATATAATCTAACAAAGCATGTACTACATAGGAGAATAATTAGAAAGCACAACTAGAAATTTGAATCACAACATAACAATATAAAAGAACATGCAACAGGAAAGGAACAACTCCATAGTTTGAGAAATATGAACAATCCATGGGTCTATTCTTATATATTGATATAGATAACGAAATAGAAATATAGATTTATGAAATTCAAGTATCACACAAGAATGTCTTGAAAAAATATCAATATGTAAAATAGTATTTTTTGCATTTGGATTTACCTTGTAGAACCTCGGGAAAAAGTTTCCGCAGAAACAATCAATAAACATAACAACATGGACCTCAGGAGCAATTGTGCAGGGGATAAAATATGAAGGTAAGGCACTATAGAAGTATTCAAATCAAATGATGAGAAGCATATCTAGAAAGAAATGAGAACCCTATGAAGTAAACCATACATTTATCATCATGACTAGTACACTTGCAAAAAACGATCAAAATAAATTATGAAATATTCCACCAAAAAACAGTGAATTTTTCCACTAAAATACAGTTTCAAATTAATCACTACCATGACGCTAACTTCTCTGCAAAAATAGGGAAGTTTCAAGACAACGTATAATATCTTGCATGTCAATCGTGTTGATAAAACCTTCCAAGGAATAAGGCCATAGAAATCAACAAGAGTGCCATGAAAGAAGTGGCTCCTAGGAACCTCACTGAAAACAATATGTATGTAAGGTAGTCATCTAGATCAAGGGTCATCATTCAATAATCGATATGGAAACAGGTGTTGACATTTTATAATGGAACCCTCTTTGGATTCACTAGTTAGGAAGAAAGCAAAAAGTTACATCAAGAATTAACTTAAGGAATTTTGGGATTAGAATATGATGACATATTGATGAAGCAGATCAAGAAAATGAAACTTTTTCATTCTAAGGAAACCTAATGCAAGATGACTCAAAAGGAAAAAGAGGAGGTACATGTATATATATGTTGACACTAGATGCTATGAAGTCATGCCATGTGGTTGCAGGTAGTATATTTCTATCTTTAGAAGTATGATCAAAATAGAAAGCAGAAACTCTTTTGATGCACAGGTTTCCAAAAGGGCATGATCTACACTAGATTAAATCGACATAATATGTCCTCATATGGAATATGAGGTGGTTGTACATTATCAAGGAACTGCACAATGGAAGTTTCTGGGAATGAAATAAAACTGTGGAGAAAGAAAAAGGAAGATATCATGGGAAGTACAACCATGGAAAGAAGCAATCAACATCCAAGGAAGCCAAGAAGAATTGACTAGGAGATCTCCAGGGAAGATATGTGGACTCTAATAGAAGTCTGAAAAAAAGATAAAGACCCTTGACAATACATATCTTTAGGAGATAAAAAAAGGATGTCGATGCCTACAAGAAGGATGTCATGGTGAAAGATCATCACTAAAGTAAATTTTGATTTAAGTATCCATATTTATAGTTGAATAATATCTGATGAGCTTATTTAGGGCAGCAAAAGGGAAGTATGTGTCTTCCACAAGTTGATAACCATATTGCAGGATGTAAGATCCTTGGAAGAAGTATGGTTCGAAGGAAAGCAGCATGATATGATGGTAGAGCAGATGAGAAATTCATGGATCACTTTTAGAAAAAAATGAAAAGTGATGGGTGATTTGAGCCCTAATGAAGATATCCCAAAGATGAAGACTCCTCAAAAACGAAGAAATTCATGACATCAAAGAAAGTAGTTCTTCATGAGCATCTTGGTGTTTTCATCATTGCTGCTACATGTCCCTGATTAAAAGGGGGCCTGGTAATAATTTTCTTACCTAGTAGAAACTTGGAAGCAAGTCCCTAGGAGCCTGGACAAGTCCTTAGCTAAGAGGGAGCCTTGACAAGTCCTTGGATAAGAGGGAGCTTGAGAACATTCCTTGATAGGAATGGGTATGTCCTCCCTAATTAAGAGGGAGAGATAGACGTATCATTCTGGTCTTCACCTGAAAGACGGAATTTGGGACTAGATAATCATCTAGCATCTGATACTCTTTTGGGGATGTATTAGGGTATCCAAGGTAAGAGTAGTCGTGAAAGGACGGGTATTCTTTGAGGATTAGCTATCCCCAAAAGAATAGTCCTATGAGGTCATACTCAGTGAACACGCGGGTGGAGTATGTACCTTGGAGACAACGATGAAGATGTCTATAATCATTGGTCTCGCCAGCATTGTAGTTCATGGTCTCGTGAAGAGATGGAGTTGTTAATCAAGGCCTTGCACTGTGACAATGCTGGTTAATAAGATGCTATAACAAATGGATTACCAATCGAATTCTTCTTATGAGATTCTTTAGATTGAGAGTGACCATGTACCATTATGAATACCTCCCTAGTTAAGAGGGAATGTTGGAACGTGTAACTAAGTTTGGTCTTCATAATGACGTGTAATTATGAATTTATGTAATGAAGAAGACAAAGATAATAAAATGTATTTTGTAATACTTGCGCATCATGGGTATCATGAGCAAGGAGTCCTTTATTATAGGTCAAAGACTTCTTCTTGATGTCTTTTAGGGGTTTGTCATCTTGTCATAGATATATATAATTTAGACTCATGTATATGAATTAGTGTTACACTTGTAAAGACAATTTATTGATGTAAATTTATGCCTTCAATTTCACCCACAATGGCTTTGGTGAATCAGGGCACTCTCTGAAGCTAACTTCATGTTTACAAGCACCCACATTTTCATAGTTGGCCTAGGAGGTCCACACTGGTTTTTTATGAATTTTCTATCACCATGGTCTAGCTACTCAAATTTACAATTTCATTCATAATGTCCATGTTGAATCAGAGACCTTTCAAATTACCTTCCCCAGAAGGCTTGAAGAAAGCCAGCGGATGATAGGCATATGAACAGTAAAAGAAGGCAGGCCCTACTCATTTGGGCTTCAACTCATTACCATATGTATATCTAATCCTATCTTTCTTTCAGAAAACATGTTTTCTAATGACCCAAATCTCCTTTCTTTCTAACAAATTTTCAATCTTATAAACATTTTACTTCACCCACTGTACACTGCCATGCAATAGATGATTTCTTTGATTATATGATGGCCCTCCATTTTCTTTATAGTGAAAATGGCTGATGCAACAATTTTTTTTGTGGAAATGCAGGGGCAGAGGTTTATCTGTACATAAAATCAGTCCAAAATAGTTCAGGACGTGTAATCATATTATTAGCCCCGTAAAATTTTGGGATTATTTGAGAAAAAAATCCTCTCGTAATTATTTGGATTTTTCAAATAGAATTTTTTACTTCTTAATATTGATTTTGATGTGATGAGGTTTAGGGTCCATGTTTATAGTCACCCACATTTTCATAGTTGGCTTAGGAGGTCCACACTAGTTGTTTATGAATTTTCTATCACCTTAGTCTAACTACTAAGACTCAAAATTTCAATCATCTTAGTCTTGGTGAATCAGGGCACTTCCCAAATCACATTCCCCAACAAGATTCTAGAGAACCACTGGAGGAAGGGGGATAAATAGTAAAAGATCTCGGTGATCTGCCTGTCTTTAAAAGAGGGCAGGACCTACTCATTCGGGATTCGACTCATTGCCATATCTATATCTAATTCTATTTTTCTTTCAGAATTTCTAATGACCTAAATTTCCTTTCATCCATACTCAAAAAAGTCCATTTCATAAACATGTCACTTCAACCACTATATGCTATCATACAATAGACAAGTGTCAAGAAACTCTTGTTTCGTGAAGGGTTTCAGGAGCTTTGACAAGGGGCACTCAAAGTGCACCATTCCTGGCAACCTATGCCAGATTCCAGTGAAATATCATGGGCATGGTTGTGATTGATCCACTATTTTTAGGTTTTTAAGGATTTGGGTAAATTTGGAGAGTGCCAAAGAAATTAGGGGTAGAGTTCTCTATGGACAGAACTCCAACTTTGGTGGAACTATGATTTCCATCAAAATTTTCGCCCAATTTCAATTAGAAATATTGCTGGAAATGGAGGACGTTTTGAGTGCCACATATCCCACGGTTTTCAGAAAAAGTTGGTTGACCAAGACTTTCCTCCCCCTGAGTGTTGCTGGTTTCTGCCCTTATGTGACAAAAAAAAATTGGATGGAGCTAATCGATTGTGAAACCTAAATGAGAAAGGTGGTGAAGGGGACTTCACACAGAAACACCACTAAAATCACATGCCCAAATTCTCATGAGTCGCAAACCCCTCCATAATTTGCAAGGAATTTTGAAGTTTTGATAATTGACTTGATGAAAGAAAGAATTTTGAAGTTTCCTGACCAATGAAAGGAATTATGAAGTTTATATCCTTGATAAAAAATGATACTATAACCCTTCATGTTGCTTTTATCCAAAGGTTTATTTTCTTGATACGATATGTGATATATGAATAGTGTTGCAGTAGAGTAGCTCCTTGCATATAATCTATATGTATTGGCTCTACATCCACTAAATGGTTTCTTCAACAATAACAACTGAATATTTGCAAGAAACACATGGATCATGGATTTACAAGTCAGTAGCGAGATAGGAGTATATAGCACATTCAGACACAATTCTCGTTCTCATTCAAATGATCTAAGCCCCCTTTAAATTACCTAAAAATTTCTCTTGCAATATGACCTAAAAAGTTCATTAATTTAAAACTACTAATTGCATATAAAGGTTTATAAATAAATTTCCACCTCTCTGTTATTTCTATTTCTAATCAATTGGCCAACCAGGAAAGGGAGATGACTACCACCATTTCATTTTTTTTTAAATCACCATATGTAATCGGAGATCCAAATTACAATTCCTTGTACATAAGAATTGTATAAACTTTAAATGGCCCAAACACCACAAAAGCTTTGGATGTTATTATAATCTTCAACTCTAAAATTGTAAAACCAAACCGATTTTAATTATAGCTCCAACTTTAAATGATTAATTTATTATTCAACAGCTCCAATCTTCATACTACCCCACCCCCTTCCTCCAATCTATCTATATATATTGTTAATCAGTATCAGATAAGAACAAGAGAAATCGACATAAGATAAGATCAAGAGAAGGAGAAGAAAATCAGTCAAGCAAACCATAACTTATAATGTATTGAGCCAAAAAGAAAGGGATTTATATGGAATTATTGATGAAACCAAAATACACTAAAGAGTTTTACCTGCAATATTTATCCAAATCACTCTGTTGTGATTATAATTACAACTCAATGGTGATACATAAAAATGGATTGTCCATCCTCGGTGACAGGAAAAAGTTCTAGTAATTAAAGCAATAGCAAGCATTCATTGCCTAGCACCTGCCACAATATAAAATGTAATTTCATTCTCCTCAACAACAAACAAAAATGTTGTTTGTTTGAGGTATTTGAAATTCTGACAAATGTACTTAATTTTATAGTACCATCTGCTGCATTTGGATTTTATAGCATTGGAAAAATAGGATTTTAATTCAATATTTGCACATATTTAACAAAAATGTTGCAGAAGGTGTCTTCATTGAATCTTGGAAAGCAAGATATTTGTGTGCACGAGCTAAGTTAAAGAAGGGTTCTGGTATTTGTAAGGTTAGGGTTGAGGAGATAAATCTGTATCCAATCTGCACAATTCTGCTGCTTAGATGGAAAGTTACGGAACAAAATTTTGAACCATTGTCAACCCTAAAACTATTTCCTTTAATCTGATAAACACAAAATAGAAATTGCATAACTTAGGTTCCTCAAAACACCTAAAATATGCATTTATATTCTAGAAGTTAAAGGTTTCTTACTTGCTACTGTGTCGTTGCTCATATTATAGCTCTCTTCTCCTCTGCTCCACTTGCATAACTTCAAACTCCTCTCTACTCAAAACTGGAGAAGAGTTGTAATTACCCATACCATAATCCATATATTCTCTGAAATTTTCTAATTTTCTTAGTTAGTAAAAAATTGGAATGAATCCACAAAGTTAACAGTAAGACTTTGACTCAAAATCATAAATATTCAGCAAACAAACTCAGCATAAAATTTGGCTTCAAAAATCAATTTAGGAATGTGTTTTTTATTCTTGGTTTTGGGCATTTATAGGTTTTTATTTTACAGGTCAAACTTGACTAAATATTGCACAACTCAAAGTATGGCCAAGTCTTCCAAGACTACCTAATACTGATAAAACTAGCAGAGTTAAGAGGAGCTTGCACAGTTCGACAATGTCTTCAAACTAACCAAGTTATGGTGAGTTTGACCAGATCTCCCGATCGTTAAACTTGACTCGGCCAGTCAAACTCAGGGATACTCAAAAGACTTGGCTAGGTCTCGTAATTATGATCCTACATTCAAAAATCTCATTTGATACATGGTTACATATATATATCAATAAACAAAACATCTTATCTTTGAACAAGAGGGGAAAAACCAGGCATATATCCCTATGTTTCATACATATCCATTGGCATAATTTTTCCGTTAAATGGCATGTCAAAAGGACTTGGTCCATACCCCATGTATGGGACGCTACCATTACAAACCATGTAAGCATATGATCCCCACTGTGAACCAGAACAAAAACCATTATATATTCACGTGCAGCATACGACATCATACACTCTCCAGCTCCAAAATCCTATGATTCTATCCACTGCATCTCATTAGTTGTAACAATGATAAAGCACCTAGCATGCATCATTTCGAAATATATTCATTTTCTTATAATTAAGAAATGAAATTATAATGAGAATAAATGATACAGAGGTAAGGAAAATCCAATGACACTTTTCAAAACATCAGTTAAATAGGATATTTCAGTAAAGAAATAGGAGATTTCAGCACTAGGAAATATGAAAAAAATTACACAATGGAAAAGGAGCTAGATCAGGTATGTTTGAAGGGAATTTCATGCTTAAGTGTTAGCAGTGAGAACAAGCTTGTTCTCCAGTGGGGTAGTGTTGTCGTGTAAAGAGATCAATTGCTAAAATTTCTGTTAATAAAATTCCACAGCAAAGAAGAAGGTTTTCCCACTTGGGTTCCCTAGAAAAATACTATGTTATTGTGTGTGACTAGCTCTTTATCTCTAATTCTATTATGTTGCTTATTTAGTAGAGAAATGATGTGTTTTGGTGAATAGAAGTTGTATTTGATTGTTCATCATAGTAGTTGCGGAATCTACATAGTTGCTCAATTACATTCACTAATTGTAGTTTTCTGAACTCAAAACAAGCGTTAGAATAAGATGTATGCCAATTGCTTGAAACTATTCCCAAAGACTAAAATAACAAAGATTCAGCAACCATACGATACAATGCAGTTGAACTGTTTATTATTGGTTTTCGTTCTCGGAAACATAAGGTCCAACAAAGGAAGGATTTAATTATAGATTTAGATGAATATATACCTTTCAATTGAGGGTGTCTTTATATTCTCTTAGATATGATGTAACTTCTCTGCAATAATAAACCTAAATGTTTTACTCCTTCAAAGTTTTTCTCCAAGGAATTGTTATAAAAGAAGTAGATCAAACACAGGTATAATTTACAATATCAATTTTTGAGTTGAATTGTTACATGATGGTATTTTTGACTCCCTAAAATATTTTCTAGCAGTTTTCCTTTGATTGAAGGAAATATCCTCTTTAGGTCATATAGGTGATCCAGTAGTGCTTTTTAGCGGACGAATGTTTTTATATATTTCTAAGTGTTTCATTGTTTGTGGCTAAATATTCTTGTAGATTACTATAATAGATCAACAATAAGGGATCCATCAAGTCAAATCACAAGGTTTGGAGTTAAGGCTTCCATTGGAAATGGGTTGAAGCCTATATATCAAGGTACAACTCCTCAGGTAGGTCCATACTTGTACATGTGTGGGTACAATTTCATTTTCCCCTTTCTTGATTTCTTTATAAGCTCTTTCAACTTATCTGTAGACTGTATTTACATATTTAACATCAACAACCTCTTCAGAATTGGAATGCAAAGAAACAATATCACGATCTCCCCAATTTCTATGAAAAGTATGCAACTAAGTGACACAAAACTAACCATTGTATTTTACAATGAGTCATTTCCAATTTACTTTTACCAAGTGACACAAACTGACCATTGTATTTTGAACCATGTCCAATAACATGATCCTTTTCATCCACCAAAATAATCCTTTTCATCCATGGTCATATCCTCCACTGTAGCAGCCATCTTAGAAGCATATCCAATCAAATTTCTAACAATTGGGTTCCCCAAGATGCAAGTTTTGCTGTTAGTGATTGCAAGAACATGTGGAATAGAGTACACCTCCTCATATTCATAGTCATTTTGTTTATCGAATAATTCATTATTCATAGTCATTTTGTTTATCGAATAATTCAAAAATACTACCGGAATAAAAAATATGACCCTACCCAAACATACTTGTGAATTGATTCTCTAAAAAAAATCATCAAAAAGATCAGTGTCAAACATTATCCAGCTCATGTCTCAAAGCTCTGCCTCCTAATATGCATCCACTGTCTGCAATCTTCCTCAACCACTATGCAAACTAGGCTCTTCACACAGTTTTCCTTTGATTGAAGGAAATATCCTCTTTAGGTCATATAGGTGATCCAATAGTGCTTTTCAGCAGACAAATTTTTTTATATATTTCTGAGTGTTTCTTTGTTTGTGGCTAAAGATTCTTGTAGATTACTATAATAGATCAACAATAAGGGATCCATCAAGTCAAATCACAAGGTTTGGAGTTAAGGCTTCCATTGGAAATGGGTTGAAGCCTATATATCAAGGTACAGCTCCTCAGGTAGCATTATATCCTCTAGAGGGCCAGATATCAAGGATTCCAACTTTTAGGACACCGATGTTTTAAAGACAGATATTCTGGCTCCTGGTTCTCTAATATGGGAAGCATGGTCTCCTATTGGCGTCCATGAAGTCAATTATCAAGGTAAAACCGTACTACTTTTTTCAGTCTTAGAATTAGGTTGCAATGCAATTTTTTTTTGCTCATGCCTGTAGTTTGTGATAGGCTTGATTACTATCTTCTAATCTTATTCACCTAGTAGTCTGTAATTTTGAAATTTGAATATTTTTTTGGTAACCGCTGGAGGACATATCATTTCTAGAGAGAATAAAATCAATTTAGAAGTTTTGGAAAACTTTGAAAATTGAAGGCACCTTGACATGCACATTAATCGTCTCAAGATTCTTCTTTTCTTCAAGCAGGAGAAGGATTTTCCATGATATCAGGGACAAGCATGGTGACACCACATCATAGCTGTCATTGCAGCTTTGGTGAAGCATAAACATCCTGATTGGAGCCCTACTGCCATCAAATCAGCATTACAAACAACATCAGCAGTTGTTGACCACATGGGGAAGCCCTTGCAAGCACAAAATCAATCTGGAGAAGATAGTCCAATAACTCTTATTTCTACCACACCTCTCGATTGTGGAAGTGGTGCAGTGAACCCTAAGGCTACGCTTGATCCAGGCCTCATTTTTTATCCAGGCATGGTTGTTTTTGGGGTTATCCAAACATTTTAATATTTGATTCCTCTCTATAGAGATATGTCTATTTTTATATCTAACCATATTCTAATTACTCCACGAATTGATTTGAAAGCTATGAAGATTATGTAATATTCCTCTATTTAGTTTCAGGTTTTGATAGGAATGTTGTTGCACACATTACCAGTTCAACATGTGCCCCCAAAATTGGGCGTCCAACAAATATTAAAACTCCATCCATAACTGTATCAAATCTTATTGGATCAATGACCATATTGAGAAGGGTTACCAATGTAGCACAAACAGAAAAATATACAATTTCCAGCTCAATGCCACTAGATGTGTCACTAACTATAAAACCTTCAGTTCTAATTTTGGAAGAAGGGCAATCCAAACCAATTTTGGGTGACATTATTTTCCAAATATCCCACTGGAATTTATAGCTTTGGTGAAATAATATTGATATAATTGCTAGCAATGACAACAAGCTTGTTCTCCAGTGAAGTAGTGTTGACCTATAAAGAGATCAATTTCTAAAATTTCTGTTAATAAAACTCCACAGAAAGGCAGAGGCTTTTCCCTGTTGGGTTCCCTAGAAAAATATTGCGTTATTCTGTGTGACTTAACTCTTTATCTCTATTTATATTATGTTGCTTATTCAATAGAGAAATTATGTGTTTTAGTGAATAGAAGTTGTATTAGATTGTTCATCATAGTAGCTGCAGAATTTTCAAGGAAATTCTACATGGTTGATCGATTACATTCACTACTGGAGTTTTCTAAACTCATAACAAGTGTTAGAATAAGATGTACGCCAATTGCTTGAAACTATGCCCAAAGACTTGAATAACAAAATTTCAGCAACCATACGATACAATGCAGTTGAACTGTTTATTATTGGTTTTCATTCCATTGGAAACATAAGCTCCAACAAAGGAAGGATTTGATTATAGATTTAGATGAATAGATACCTTTCAATTGAAGATGTGTCTTTATATTCACTTAGATATGGTGTAACTTCTCTGCAATAATAAACCTATATTTTTTACTCCTTCATAGTTTTTCTCCAATTTCATGATTCTATACCTATATCTCTTGATGTGTGTTGTGTTTTATATTTTATTTTTAATGATAGAATAAATGAAATTATTTGGTTTTATATAGGGATGATTGCAGTCTATATGGAAAAAATAGGAATCAACATAAAAAATCAAGCAGGAATGAGGGATCTTATAGTGGAGTTAAATTTTTCCTAGGCCTAGCCTGGAAAGAGTGGCAATGGAATGGAGTGGACATCAAATTTATGGACTGATTTGAAAATCCCTCCATAATTTGTGACAATGGTGGCAGCTATTAGTGAGTAGTATAAATCATAGTTTGATTCGTATGAATTCTCTGTTTGTTCTCACACCTGGAGAAGAACTGGGCTTGTTAATTCACTTTCTCTCTGCATTATCTCACTCTCTATTATCCATTAGCAATCAAAAAAAGGCTAGAAAGGAGAGGAGCAAAGCCAAAATGCTCCCTCAAAGAACTGTGAGGGAAGAGGGTCATGCTTGTCAATTGCATAATTAAAAACGATGGGATTTGATGGGACTCCTCTGAGGAGACAATCTGGATTGAAAAGCAATACGTTCATAGGCAGGAAGAGTTCTCCATGTGGAATGACTCTAAGCAACCCTGTGGGAAGTGAAAATTTTCCATGAAGTGGATGCCAACAACGTGCTACTTAGGCACTGGGAGAGGTGCTCGGAGTAGCTGCCTCACTTAATCATTCTGCCTATGATAAGCTCAAACAACGATGATGACAACCCAAGCCAAAAAAACAAGGCAATCCATAAAATGTGCAATAAGTCCCCATTATGCTTATTAGTTTTTAAAGGAGGGACAAACAGTCTTTGTATTGTTACTACTCTTAATAATGCTGAAAAAGAATTGATGCAAACAACAAAAATACCCTGAAATCCTCTTATACATGTAGCTGATAACAATGTTGCCAGAAGAAAGAATGCGGATGGAAGAAAAATTAGGAACTGGGAAGCGAGAATCCCAGAAATTAGAAATTTAAAAAAAAATGAAAACTTGAAAGATAAAGAAGATATAAAACAGTATAAATGCAAATATATTTCAATATTTTACTTCTTAAACGATAAAGCATGAGCAATTACATCATGATTCATGGTTCATATTAAAAGGATCAATAACTTTTTTTTGCATATTCATGTTGTCTAGAGAATGTTGAACACTCCCCAAAGAGCAAGGCTAGTCCCAAGACAATTGGAAAAGCTATTTTTACTTTTTTTTTAAACAAGTTGCCAATAGGCCTCATGCGCTCAATGAAGGGGGTTTAGAGCTTTATAAATTCCTAATCCCTCTTCATTTCTCCTTGCATTTTTCTTTCAAAAAAATAAAGGTTTTGATTGTTAAAGGTCAACGATTTTGGTAGAATATCTACCATTCAAACCCAAGAACTAAGCCAACAGAAGTCCCTCATGGGAAAACTTCTTGTTGTAATTCTTATAATTAAACAAGAAAAAAAATGCAGTTAGCTACCTCTTGAGTGGGTTTAGTAGCCTCTAGAAGCTTCTCCTTTAGCACAGAGGCTTGATCCTGCTTGTCTGAGTCCACGTCATTTCTTCGGGATCCAGTTTCTTTACTTTGAGACTCTTGGGAGGATGGGTCCAAGCAAATCCGAGGCCATTTTTCTATTATGATTTGGTATGTGTGGTTCAATGCTACCACAGCAAGAGCTTGCAGTACACCATGGAGTCTCACCAATCTCAGCAAAGGTCTCAGTATTGTGTCAATAAGAATAATACTCTATGCTACGTTGTTGATCAGTGCCAGGTGTTATATCATAATGTATAACCTCAGCACTTTGAGGTACTGTGCTCACTGATGTTACGATGCTAAGATGCTCGAAGCTACTTGGTGCTACTCGGTGTTGTAGTGATAACATGAAGTTCAGTGATGAATCACTATGTTTGGATGCTGCTATAGGGATCATGATTTGAAGAACAAGGGATCAAGGAAGATGACTATGTCTTGGTCTTGGAGCGGCGAAATAGGTCAAGGGTCTTGGTCTTGGTATTTGTCAATTGGAATCTCTATAAGAAGAATTTGTGCGGCTTTTCCTCTCAAAGAGTGAGAGGTTTTGGCCCTCGCTCATAGCCTACATGTTGTTTCTCTTGTCTATTTATGTTTATGCACTGGTTACTATTTGATGAAGAAAGAACACTAATAATCTAACAAGAAGAATATCTTAATCTAAAGAAGTTAAAAGGCATTCAAAAACAGTCACTAATGAAGAGAAATATCTTAACACTAAATCCCTAGATTTCTCAACATTGTAGTGGTCAAGGGCCTTCTTTTAAAAGGCTTGGTGCAAGCCCACCCTCTCTCCAGTCATCATGAGCGGCAGACAGTTTTGGAGAGTTGTATGAAGCTGAATCCACCCTCCCCCCAGTTGTAATCAGGGATTCAATTCTTTTGTTTTTCTGAGTTCTTGTGAGACCCCTATTAGGGGGATACTATTTTTAGTATAAGTTACGAATCTGGTCTCCTCCTTTGCAGCCAAGATTCATGAACGGACTGAGATCCCCTCTACCTTATGCATATCCTTTATGAGGGCCGACAACTTTAGGATACGAATAGACTAAGTGAGCACGACATAGTAAACAACACAGTAATAAATCTAGTTTCTAGATTGAGAGGCGAATCTCAAGGAAGGGGTGGCCCCTCTTCCTCTCAGCCCAAATATTTTAAAAGAAGCCTTAAAGCTAGGGATTGTCAACCAGCCTCCTAAGGAGCTCTCAGTGCCAGCCTTTCTTGTGGATCAGATTGACAAAATCCCATCCATTGGTATGCCAAAAAATTAATCCGACTCTCTCAGTGTTGACTACATGGAGCATGCTCTAATTTTGTCGATTTAATGGAGCTTGGCCTTCAACATATGTACTTTGATATTGGGTGGCTAAGACCTGGTCTAAGCACACTGATCTGTTCTTCTCTTGAAAGGGATACTTTATAGTATATTTCAAGAACCAGAGGGATCAACAAGGGGTCCTTGAGCTTGGACCATGGTTTTGGGCTGATTAGGGCTCTCCATTCAGCCATGGTTTGTAGATTTTAACTAGGTGAAAAGACAAAGCTTCTTGGACAATACAATTTCAAAAATTTAGATGTGTTAATTGGTAGGAGTTGGCATGAATTACAGGTCCCATTATTTGATGTGTGTTAATTTTTGTAAATTTTCTATGCCATTTCAGATTAGGGCACACAATACTGAAGTAGATAAAACATAGTAATAGATCGATAGAAGACAAGCCAAAACATAGATAATAAATGGTGGTGTTACGGCAATCAGCAGGATGATTCTACAAGAAAAGTCTCCAATAGGTCATTCAGCCAAGCGTGTCACACATAGCCCAGAACCACCCAAACAAAGAATAGTCCATATATATCATAGCTCCAACGCTATCTAGAGAGAGAGAATTCCTCCACAACAATGTGTGTCAAATGAACTAAGTCTCTCCAATATATAGGAATATTTGGGGGTGTGTGACACGTCCTTTAAGACATTTAATTCTATATTTTATTCCAGGTCGACCTAGCACATAAGTGGAATAAAATCAAAGTACATGTTCTGCTCATCCGATCGAGATGATCTTTAGATCAATCTTACACCTCTCCGAAAGAGGAATCCAATAAAAATATTGGGATTTTCATCTGAGCAGCACAACCCGGAGTTTGGACCTAGTTGTCCAATTTTAACACTCCCTCTCAACTGGGGAGAACTTCGTCCACTAGTGCAATCCAAACATTGTGCATCATCCCGCCGTAACTTGATTTGCTGGCCTCTTTATTTCAGAACAGAAGTGGGTCGGTCACAAAGACATCATACCCGGCTGACAGATTCATCCCAGAGGTCCGAAACCTCTATAGGACTCACAAAGAGTCTCATACCAACCCGAAGTTAGTTGGAAGTCCAAAACCTCGCTAAACTTGATCCCAGATCAAGCGGTTGGACACGTGTCATCCTAGATAGTGAGTACGGAAATCTCTGATGCGTCCATCAGTCTTTTCTACTAGTCTCTAGCTTTTCCCTCCTCATTGGCCAAATGGGAGGTACTTCCCATGAGTCCGAAACTCAAATGGGTAGGATGCATACAGGGCACAAATCATGAGAGGTGAACCAACTCAATCATCACGGTGGGGCCCAAGCAGACCAATAAGGTTCGGCAAGCCTAGACCTGTGGTTGCTCATAGCTCCAAGAAGCTATCCCCAAAGCCCCCCAGAGCTCCCAAAGCTCATCGTCCAACAAGACCCTTAGAATAGGGTCATTCCACGATTCCAAGATTCTCACGGAATGTTAGGAACATGACCTTCCCCAAGGGCATAGTGAGAATATCTGTGACCTGCTCATCAGTTCCTATGATCGAGCCTTACGGCGCCTCACTATACCATATCCCGGATAAAGTGGTACCAGCCATCAACATGCTTGGATTAATCGTGGAACCCGAGATTCTATGAAAAATGAATCCCCCTCTGGTTATCACAAAGGATAACGATGGGATCTAGCACATGCTCGAACTGCTCACGGAAGAGCTTTCGCAACCAAGGGACTTCACAATGGGTCATACATGCAGCAATGTGTTCGATATCAGTGGTGCTCAAGGCTACTGTCTTTTGTTTCCTGCCCGAAGCAGATCTACTTGTGAAGTAGCATCTAGATGTGCACTTACGATCACCACACTTCCAGCCCAAACGACATTAGTATATCCATGGAGTGTCGTACTCCCGGCAGTGTATCTTAGCCCATGGTCTATTGTGCCTAAGAGATATCTCAAGAGTTTCTTGGCACCAACCCAGTGAATGATATAATAACAACAATACTGGAAAAGGCACCACATTTCTACAAAATATAAATCTCAACATAAATACAAAGAGATTTGACACAAACTCCACCATCAGCTGCAATCTTTCCTTAGTAGAAAAACACAGAGCCTTCTGAAGAACTCTGCAGGAGGTGCAACTGAACGTGCTCATCTCTCGCAACGGTAGCGCCCCTCTTGCACTGATGAAAGAGAGGGTTAGCACCTGTCAAGAAGAGGTCGTCCTCATACAACACCAGAATGAGAGGCTTCTCCCTATCAACCTTGAAGTAAAGATTCAGATCAGCATTACTACGAGTGAAGCCCAACTTCATTAGGTAGCTATCTATCCTCTCGTACCAAGCTCTGGGTACTTGCTTCAGCCCATAGAGAGCTTTCTTCAACCTGCAGACATGGGTGTCCCTAACCTAGACTTTGAACCCCAGAGGTTGCTCAACATACACCTCTTCCTTTATCGCATCATGCAGAAATGCGGTCTTTTCATCCATTTGATGAAGACTCCATCCTTGCGTAGCAGCAAAGGCTATGATTGATCGAATGGTGGTATATCGGGCCACAGGTGCAAGGGTGTCATCATAGTCTATGCCTTCCTTACGGGCATCAAATATTGCGTTGAACTTTTCAGCACTTCCATCAGATCCATGCTTGATTCTGTATCGAGGTGACAACATCTTTGATCTGTGGTCTAGGAACCATATCCCATACATCACCCTCATATCCTTGTAGATTTAGATACTTCACAGCTTCTCCAAATGATCTAGGCTCATATTGAACTCATGGCAGCTAGATACCCCTGGTATTTATATGGCTTCTTGGTTTTCCTCAGGAATTCCCCCCTCTAAAGCCATATGTCCTGAGTCATGAGTATCTTCTTTCGTTCAGCAATGGTATCTGCTCAAGAGAATATACAGTTGTATTCTCCCTCTTAATGTCGGCTTCTCTCGAGAGAGAGAAGACATCTATTTTAAATGAGGTCATCCCAAACACCAAATTGGAAAGGTGACTTAATCTCCCATAGACAAAGCCATCCAACAGGCTTTGCTGATCATGGTTCAAGATTCCAACAAAATGTCTGAAATTTTCCGAAACACATTTTACCATTACGCTCCAATGTGAGACTGCTACTGTCACATGATTACTACTACATAGTTGTCTATCTATGTCACTGTCCAACAAGGAGAATATATCAACAAGCCTCAGATTGTGTTAGAAGTCATGTTATTCTGAGGAGATCTGTTGGAGCTTTCTCAAACAGCCCTCTTTACTGTGACCCACAGAACTAGGAATCCAAACATGATTCCTTCTTTCATAATTCTGCACTTGAGAGCTTCATCTACTACATCTGGCATCTTATCCAGCACTGCTTCTTAATTTCAGATCTGCCCAACTACAGTTGATGGATCTAGGACTACAAGACTTCAGATATCAGTTTTGTGATTTATCTCTTCAATTGCACAGGTCTAGAAACCAATTATACAGATGTTCAAAGAACACATAATATTCCATTCTTCATGCCAGTCCAGACTCCATACCTTATGTGAAACCTTTCTCTTATGTAGATATAGCATACTCATAAGATACTTCTACTCATCAGAGTTCCATAACGATACAGGCCAATCCTGCTCATCACTGATTCGGCCCCAGTCATCCAGCAGGATAAATCTCAAGTCATCAATAAGATCTTACATGTGTCATGTTAATGTATAGATCTGAATCCTTCGGGGATAAATACTCCATCTTCCTTTGCACATAATAACCCCTTAGGTCTATGTCCAACTTTGGTTTGGGCCAATGGCTACCCCAGAAGTGAGGTCAATACAGAGTGAGCACACAGTAAAAAAAACTGTGATAACCGCCTGTAATTTTCTGTGATGATCCCTGAGGAGATTCATCCTTTACCCAACCTTTATGGAAGAGCCAGAGATAAAAAAAATAAAAAATAAAAAAATAAAATAAAAAATAAAAAATAAAATAAAATAAAATAAATAAAAATAAAATAAATAATAAATAATAATAATAATAATAATAAAATAAAATTTCTCTACCTTAATCTTCCTTAATTTCATAGGCTAGAAAGGATATTCTTCCTTCATGCTGAGGGTAACAGGAAAAAAAAAAATTGCCCATACAAGACTTGTTGTTTTCCTGTCATCCCATGCTGCTGTTATATAGTTTTCATACAAAGTTAGCATAGAATACATACCATAATTGCTTAAATCTGGCCCACAATTGTTTCCTTGAGCTGCAACTACTCTTCAATGGGAGGCTATCCCTTCACACAACTCCTTGAGGTAAGTTACAATGCTTTTAGAAAGTTAGTGGCACCCTACAGGTATACAAGCAAACTTGTAACAACCTCTTATCAGGGCTATCCAACCCTAAAACAGTTCTAAATAATATCTAGTGCCTCGGCCTTCTATCCCTGCAAGTAGACCTTCTAACAGTCCTCAAAGAAAAGCCTTAAAAGGCTCTGTTGTTATAGCCTTCCTTGCTGCCCATTTGTTGACTTGATATCAGCGTACACAACATGTAAGCTTATGTATAGCTTCCAGCCTGCTGCCTTCATAAAAATTAATTTGGGTCTGCGGCATTCTCCATAAGGGACAACAGTCCAAGTTTCTTAGGTTTGTTAAGGCTAGGCTTCATGCTTAATCAAGGACCATATTACAACAACAACATTCTTCTGCAATATTGACCGATTCAATGCATCAGATTTGTCTTCGCTCTTGCCTAACCGTCTCTTTCTTAAGGGTATTGAGTCATACAGAGGTATCTTGGACTCATCATAACCAAGACCTTTTAATACATTTATATAGGACATATCACACTGCTGTCGTATACTGTTCCTGGTTAGGGCACTAACACACCGCAACAATGCTTATAACACCACCCAAACAGTCTTTAAATAACAACGACTTCCCTTCATTTGCTACGGCCTTCCTTTGAAGGACTCCTTACCTTCTTTACTGTTGATCTGGGCATAGAACAACCCTCAACCTTCCTACGCTCAATAGGCTTGATAAGGGCTGCGACTGTCTCCCACAGAAAAGTAACTTCAATACTTGCAATGTTGACCAAGTTCAAGATGGAGGTAGGGATTTCTTCAGACATTCTGATCATGAAACGATTTCTTGCCTAACCAAAAAATCCTTTTACAGGATCCATCCCATAACTACTTCACCGAACAATCTACGTTCATGAAAATGGTCACAACGGGACCCACCTTTAAATACGGAAAACTCGTTTCACTTAGCGAAGTCACTACAGGGACTTATCAACATCTTAGTCGACCATCGGACTTCATCGATGATCCGATTTATCAAGAATTAATTTTCTCGCATGACAATAAGTGTTCTTACTTGGTGCGTCTGCTTCAGTGTTGTCCGTCTATGCTCTAGATCAATTCGCATAGATGTGTAAACTAATTATTCCACGGACGTGAGTTCCTTCCTATTTCATTCGAAAATAAGAACTTGGCGTCATATAATATTACTTTCATAAGCCAAACGTTGTTAGATGAGGATGCAGTTCTGCTGTTGTAATAAGACATAAGCCTCGGTCTTCCTGAAAAATGTTATTCCTACTGCAACACATTTAGGGGGCTTCATAAATTTTGGCTGCCGTCAAATTAACCACCTTATCTGCATAGACCTTAGCCCCTGGAAGTGTCGATTTGATTTAAGATGCTTCTCCATATCAGTAGTGTTGTTCGGAGAGCTCCACCCAGATTTAGGTTGCCTTGCCACCGCTCAAATAGAAATGACTTGTGCGAGAGATAGGTTTTAATGAAACCTTTGCTATCTTTTCAAATATCCCTATGCCAAAACAAAGAAATACCCACAGTGCCTTAACAATACGCTGTTACCTACAGCTCCTTCCACGCTGTCTAGTGCATAGGAGAAATTTTGCTTCACCGAGTCCGTTTCTAGAGGTAGTGTTGCACAAGATTGATCAATATATCGGGGATCAACACAAATTGGGAATTTTCTTCCCCTTAGGCTCCGATTCCATGTTAATTTATGTAAATTTTCTATTCCATTTCACATTAGGGCACACAATACTGAAGTAGATAGAACATAGTAATATATCGATAGAAGACAAGCCAAAACAGAGATAATAAATGGTGGCGTTACGGCGATCAGCAGGATGCTTCTACCAGCAAAGTCTCCAATAGGTCATTCAACCAAGTGTGTCACACATAGCCCAGAACCACCCAAACAAAGAACAGTCCATATATATCATAGCTCCAATGCTATCCAGAGAGAGAGAATTCCTCCACAACAATGTGTGTCAAATGAACTCTGTTTCCACATATAGAATTTTGGGGTGTGTGGACATTGCCCTTTAAGATATTTAAGTCTATATTTTATCTTTACCGACTCTAGTACATAAGTGGAATAAATTCAAAGCGTATGTTCGCTCGATCCGATCGAGATGATATTTAGATCAATCTGTTACTTCCGAAAGAGGAAATTGTTTCTGAGTGTTGAGCCCAGAGGTTCGTTAAGCTAGGAGGTTCACAGAAAGGTAAGCATGCGACTACATGACTCACACAACCATGCATGTTCATAAAAAACTAAATATAGATTCATAGTTACCCAACCGTCCTACGGCGAGCAGACCTGGTCCAAACCCCCAGCAACCGTCCTTCCTTCTTAACCTGAAAGACAAGAAGAAACAGGCACGAAGAACTGGTTGTACAGCATATATCTACTCTAAATGTTAGTGAAATCCATATAAAACATTAAATAAACCATAATGAATGCTTAAATAACAATTTTCTCATATATGTAAGTAGACACTAACACGTATATTTCGGGAACAAGATGGTACTTCTGTATTATAAATAGCATGTACAAAAGTAACGAGTGGAGAGATCACCTGAATCCTTCCACGATCTTCGAGCAGACCGTCGTCCGGATCCATCCCGCCCTTGCCTCGCTAAGACTCCTTCCAAACTGGTGCATACGAGATGACATATAGGGAGATGAGCATCTCAAGGAAACAAGGGTTTCCTATAATGAACTGGGAAAGTGCAGGAGGCACAGGGAATCAGACTTGGATAGGGAATACCAACAAAGTATAATATCAATAATTCTCTCTCTCCCTTAGGCCATACACATGAGGGGTTTTTATACTCCCTCCAAGTAGTTTCAACAGTTGGAAACAGTTGGCCACGTGCTGGGGTGGTTGAACTACCTGAGTAACCATCAACCCAGCCCGAAAATAGGGAATTTTTATATATTTTTTTCATAATTTTAATGGCATACGCGGAAAAGTGCAGCTGGACTCGCGTATACACGCGGAAAAGTACGGGCATAGTCGCGTATGGGGATTTTTACACTGTTTTTTAAGTGAATTTGTCCAAGTCTGTAGGAATGGGTGCCCAAAACCATCAAAGCAATCATGAATCATGTGAAGGTGAGAAATGATGCTATAACAGATGCCCCCTAATATATGAGGTCAGAAGGGGTACATGATGGCCGAAATTTATTATGCACATAGAAAGAACTTCGCAAGGACAAGAGAGGACTTCACCAGATTTCAGCCTGCCAAAAACCAATGAAAGAAATCAGAGAGTCAACACATGCTGAGGCGGGCATACCCATGCTCAGTCAAAAATACATCATATATATAGAAAGTACTGAATAGATCCAACATGTATACAAGTATAACCGAACTGAAAGTACATAGTGAATCATCTGAGCAGGGCCCGGAAAGACAAGTCTGTATCAATGTCCAAGTATCACATATAGAAAGCTGATCAAAGATAATGCAACTGGATGTCTGATCAAGTAACTGAATATCCAAGTACCGGATCATAAGAGGCGGATCAAACGGTACAATCACGCAACTCGGGGATCAACATATAAGATGCTGCTGTGCTGAACTGCAACATATAAGGGTGGACGGCAACACTGGCAGAAACTGAGAGAACTGTCGACAGTGAACCGAGAAATGCTGATGCAACCCAAGGTCTTCACCGATCACAACGGCACAATTCTACACACTGGGAATAAATGAGCTGAAGTCGACCATGTGAGAAATCGTTGGATTACCGGGCAATGATGTTTCCCATTAACCAACGCGAGACAACCCACCGATAATGATAATGAGTGTCAAGGTGCCCCAGTACAATCTGACAAGTGTGAATGAATGAGTTGAAGTCGAACACTTGAAAGAATCTACCAATCATGAGGCAATGATGAATCCCCACTGTCGATAGCGAAGAGTCTGCCACTGATGACTGCAAACCCTAAGGTACTGACAAAAAGACTCTAGATCTTGTTCCCAGAGCAATGAGTCGGAGTCGATGGGAAAAGATCTGCCGGAAGGAAGGCATTAAGGCATCCCACATCAGTCCAGCGCGAGTGTAACCCGCAGGCCAAGATTTGGAAGGAATCGGACGAAGTAGAGTGACGGAACCAAAACTGAAGTACGTTTCCGACATGCACAAGATGAAGCTAGCGCACGGAAGAAACCCTATGAACCAACCAATAATGAAAGCTGACACAGAGGCGAGAAATCCACCGATAGGGTCAAATGGAAATCAAGGTACTGCACGAATCCCAAGTGTGATAATGTGTGCTGACGTCGAACACAGGGGAAACCACTCAGTCAAAGACCCATGATGATGATCAAATGATGAGAACAAGGTCACCTATCAATGATGGAAATAGGCCCAGGGTGCGGCTCTAGGTTTTCTCTCAGAGCAATGTGTCGTAGTCGATAAGAGACAAACCCACCGGCAAGAAGTCAATGAGGACCTTCTCAAACCAGCACGAGCAGAAGACCAAAACATCTGATGTGATAGAACATGATACTGACAAGACCGGGAAGGCCGACTGAATAATGAGTCAAGAGACACCGCAGAATGGCCGACTCAGGTTAGACTTCCCTTGAACAAAAGCATGACTCATGATGACCATGGCAGTAAAAAGTGACACTGTATAAGTCTGTCATGCAGGAGGCAAAACAAACTCTCCATATGATTGGAAGAGATAACCAACCGGGGGAGAACTGACAAGTGAAACATGGTAAAGGCTGAACCTAGGTCAAAAAATAAAACCATCCCAAATGAAGGAAATATATATAAGTATATGTGCTTTGTTCAAGGGCGACAAACTGACTCTGTACTGCCATCAAAACAACGAAGATACATCCCGTTCCCGCTCTTTTTGTTATATTTGATTTTTTTGTCTTTTTCATATAATAAGCCTGAAAAAGAATAAAAGAATGCTATGGTACAATGGATAGAACAAGTATCAAGAAATCAGATGCACTATTTCCTGTGATTGGAACAATCCTATGCTCAATGCAAGGTGGCGAAAAATGGTAAGTGATACTCAGAGGAATGTTCCATCCATGGGTAAAAAGGTGTCAAGTCGTGATAGCTAAGTGCATGCAATGGTTAACTTGTACAGAGAATCAAGGTCAAAATTTGGCTTAAACATTGAGTCCAAAATGAAGCCGGCTAAAGGCCAGGATAAACAAGAAGCTAATATGCAATGCAGTAATACAACTTAACGACACCAGGGAGCCTCTAGGGTAATAGCCAAAAAAAATGATAGTGAAGAAGAAGAAGAATGGAGCTTCAACACATAAGACATGGCGGGATTAAAGAGGACTCCCGAGCCTACATAAAATGCAGCATGGGCAACAAGTGATAGCGAGGAACTAACTAGGAAGCCCATGTAAAGGAAGGCTCTACCATCAAGTCATGATTAAATAATCGGCGAGTGAAATGGGTGTAATACTCATGACCTGATGGGATCGACCCTAAGGCAAGTGATCAGTCTGGAGGCTAGTATGCAAGATGCAACGAAGAGTGATTTCCCTAACTTATATGCCAGTGAAGACCATATACCTGCCTTGACGAGTCGGTAATCATGGATCAAAAACCGGAAAAAATCTCAAAATCATCAAAATGTACCTGAAAATATACCAAACTGGGCACTTCCAAGCATTCAAGTTATGCAGCTTAAGATAGATAAAAAAAATGAGCATAAATTTTTTTTGCAAAAATCTTCAACTTTTTAGGCATAAATAGACAAATTACCTCATATTTGGTTCATTATTGCATTACTGATTTGGAAAAAAGTGCTCTGGAGCAAAAAACTTCTTTCGTCAAATAAGGAACAACCGACCATCGAATCGCTCCGAATTTTCAGGTAGGCTCCTCAATCATCCTTGCAAATCATTTTTTCCGTTTGGAAATTAAAATTAAGTGAATTTTACCATTAAAACCCTTGCTAAAAAATGCGGACTTGCGCATACGCGAGTTCATAAAAGGCAAGTCGCGTATACATGCGACTGTGCAAAGAAAAAGTCGCGTATGGCGCAGTCCGAATCCAAAAAGTGTGGCTAATGCATGATTTAATGAAATTTGACAGATGAAATCTCATGGAGGAGAACGCAGCATAGCGCAGTAATTGGATCAAGAGGTCATGCAAGGATTCATGTTGCATATCTCTTCGGAATTGCGATTGTTCAAATTCTTCAAAATGCCAACATGAAAAGCACCGTGTTGCTAGTCGTTCATAAATTATTGGGAACCGTATTAGATTGCTTCATGATTGACTTTCCAGACAATACGCATTGAAGTGAAGACATATATTTCATTACCGACTCTCCCGTGAGGGGGAGAACCAAAGAGACTCGCAGGAAGCTCCCTGGGATGGTTAACCGTGGAAGACTGTGTCCATGCAGTATTAAGGGAGACGGTCTCTGTGTGGCAGCTGGAACTCGCATTGCAATGAAGATGTGAGGGGATTTGTGTACATGAAAATCCTCCTTTTCACCATCGTTATAGTGGCAGATCGACTTTCTATACCAGCGTCCAGTGATTAAATGAGTACAGCGTAGAATGTTTGACCATGTGGCATGATCGGTGCACACCTCTATTATCGGGAACATGAAACAACATGACCTCAATCCGCCAAGCAAAGACCAAACACTTTGGCTTACCAGACAATTTTGACAAGTACTTTCTTAAGAAGATATCAGCATTGGAGACCCGCAGCCATCTCGGTCACCGCAGTCCGCGGGACCCGCAAGAATCGCTTCGTTGGGCGAGACGGATGTAGCATCGGGGGTAGTGAGGCACTCCCGGACTGACATGGGGACGATGAGTTCTTCCTTTGGTGGGGGAGAACAAATCATTTCAGTGATTTTACCATCCCTATGCCGGGATGGATTTTCGTGGAGATCCGCATCTAGTTCTTCCACTGTGCACAAGATGGGGCACAATTTCGTAAGTTTGCAAAAAAATTGGATTTTTTTCAAATATGTATGAAAAAAAATGAAAAACAAACATGTTTTTCATTGATTCATAATGATTGACAATTTAAATGATCACATCTAGATGTTGGACCGCTCGACCGAGGGTCTCCTTCGCGCCCAAGCGCCGCAGGGGCGCGCAGGACCTGGATTCACAGACCTCCGGTGTCGAGGAGGAATTTGGAGGGACTAACCCGCCAAATACCTATGGCTGCTATGGAGGACCTCGCCGGAAGCCATCCAGAGACAGTGGTAGGAGTGCCTCGAGACCGGGTTAGATTATTCCGCCGAGTTGCCACCGCAATCACGTTCTATAGGAACACGACTCTCCGGGCAGGGACCTTTAGAGTAGATAGATATTATGTATTGTATGACCGTATATTCTTTTGAGATCGAACATGATGGGGTAGCATGTGTTTTAAGTTTTCAGGCCGAGACAGGACCCGAAATTTTGTAAAGTTTTTGAACACCTAAATAGATATATATACAACGATATTTACGTATATTAAAATGGGACAAATGTATAATGTTTTTGATGAAAAAATTTATCGTATGGAATGATTAATATGCCAATCTAATGCTTGATTAGCTAATGAGTCAAGAAACCAATTGTCAGCTCGAGGAATATGAATGAAAGTTAAAAATTGAAATGACCTTTGTAAGAAACGATTCTCAAGAACAATCGATTAAAAAATGGATTCAGATCTATATGTTGTTCAATCACATACTCAGTCAAGAGTCCAAGAAAACTACCAACGAATCAACACCCAAAGATATTGCCACCGAGAGTAGACAATAACCTAGTAGATCACATATTGTTGGAAGGTGACCAATGCGAAGACTTCTCTTGATACTAACAATGGACCTGGATGGATAATGAAGCACCCAAGCTGCTGAAAGCTAAGTTCCGGTGTGTCTTCTAGCACCATCGCGCGAAACCAAATGACTCATGACATCCAACACAACCTTCCAAAGCAAACATCAAAAACATCACTCAACTCATCAAAAATCGAAAATCAACCAGATATGTACAAAACAAAAACTACTATATACAAAAGCAAATATGCTGTGCCGAAGCCTAGGCATAATACTTTCTTCAAATAGAGCCCATTTCAGGTTTCCTGCAACTCGTTCCCTTCAAATCAACCAAGGTATAAGATCCTTTTCTTAAGGAATTTTTTAACGATAGGGGCCATACCACATAGATTTAAACTTTTCCTGCCATTACCTCAGGCATCTTTTCTTGGGCATAGACCAAAAACAAGGTCACCTTCCAAAAGACCCTAGGCTTGGACTCAGCCTTATCACCCTAACTTTAACTGCTTTTATGTGCTCATTCCCATTTTGCTAAGATCTCCTATTAACGTTCACCTAGATGTTCGAGATGAATAGCCATTCTCGCCACTAGAAGTGTCAAGAAGAAGTTCAATTGGCCTAATCAAGAGAAGGAATCTCGTATTCACTGAAGTAGGAGTCTGATCTCGAAAATTAGCCGAAACAGAGTAAAGCCAATGCAGTGGGCTAATTTATCATTCCGTATGCCCAAAGTGTGATATAAATATGAATATGCCAGCTTGGATCTAGCTTTATCAATTGTCCTCTCCTCAAGAATGAGCCTTTATGACTTATTCACGTGCTTCCACTTGCCCATTGGCTTGAGGATAATATGGAGATGAATGTTCCTCACGGAACCCAATTTGAGAGCCAACCCGCCCATCATACTATTCGAAAATGACCTGCGCATCAAAGTGAAAATCTCTAGGAATACCAAACGAGTAATAACTTAAGTTGAAAAGGAAAAGAGTTGGGTACTTCCTCACCATCATTCCCAAAAGTAGGCATAGCCTCGACTCCACTTCGTAAAGTAGTCTATTGCTACGTATACTGCATTGTGTGACCTTTGCTTAAGGCGGGTTACAAGCAGTATAATCAATACCCCACTTTGTAAAAGGTCCAACAAAGAATTCCATCGGGAAAGCGGAGCCGAATAGCCGCATTTTCTATATAAACCCATGGATGACACTTTTGACCGATTCGTCGACGATAATCTTTGAAAATCGAGGGCCAAATTATCTGAAGACGTTGAAGATCTTTTGGGCCGTAGCAAGCCCGTATAAATGACCCCCACAAGCTCCACCGTGAGAATCATCGAGCACACCCCCGCCCCGAGAGTTAAGGCTCAGATTTGAATCAACCTCGACGTGTATAAAGCATCACCAATAATCAGACAATTCTTGGCTAAGTGACGCAACTTACGACGCTCATATTTCGAAAAAGTAGAGGGAAACCGCAACCGTAGACAATAATGATATCCCCGTACCGTTGGATCCGTGTTGGGTGAGATAAGAAACAAGGTGTTCGTCCGGAAAGGACTCATCATAGATCATCTCCCTCTCCATAGGGCAACCCGTAGATCAATTCCGCAAAAAACCAATGATTTCGGACGGGGGCATGACATGAACTCGAGATCACCCTCGTAAAATCGACAATCCATCTATTATATTTGCCCTCAATCATCACGACAAACCGAAATGATTAAGTACCGCCAAAACATAAGTTTTGCGAAGAATAACAATGAGTCGCCGCACAAGACAACCGCCAAGGCTAATTTTTCTATCGGAGTGTATCGAAGTTCAGGTCCCACCACCCCGACTAAGGTAGTAACAACAATATTTTTGCAAGAGCATCATCTTCCCGAAATCCGCAACCATACCAATGGTGATCTGTCACGCTGATATGAAAAGAAAATCTCTCGCTATAATCAAAAAAATCTACTAAAGGAGCAAGAGGTCAATGCCTTTTTCAAAGTATCGAATGAGCGTTGAGCGTAGTCGTCCCAAAGAAAAGAACCTTTCAACAAGCCTCAGTATCCTTTGTAATTTCAGCATAATCGATTTATAAACTCTCCGAAGAAAATTAGACTTTCCTTGGAGACTTTGAAGCCGACGCATGGAAGACGGGGGAGGCAACCGAAGTATTGCCTCAACCTTGAAGGGATCTACCCTTATCCCTTCCTAGAGACAACGAATCCCAATAGCCGACCGGATGTAACCTGTTAAAACACACTTGTTCGGATTCAATCGAATTTTATAGAAACGACATCTTTCAAATATTTGCTTAGGTGACCAGGATGATCCATCCTCTTCGGAATGAGCGCCTAAATCATCTAAGTATGCCTTGATAATATTTTTGATGTCGTGGAAGGCGTATGACATGGCCCTCCGCCGAAAGGTAGCCCCGCATTTTAAGACCAAAAGGCATCTTCGTATGCAAATGTACTCCCAGGACAAATAAATGCATTTTTATGTTGATCTTCGTGCTGCCGGATAGCAATTTATCGAGACCGAGAAACCGTCCACAGAAGGAGAAAATCTCATTACCCCGCACACTCATCAATGATCCCATCGATAAATGGTGGGGTGTCTGTTTCTTCGTATTACGTTTATTTAGGTCTCTCGAAATCGATACACACTCGACCGTTCGTTTTTTACCGCCCGGAACGGGGTTTGAAACCCATTCATTCGTATAATTAGTAGCAAATGAATCTCACCCAAGGGGCCTTTTCAACTTCAGCTTTGATAGCCGCCGCCTTCCTAGGATTGACCTGGACGAAGTTTTTGCTCGACTCGCTAGCGTTTTCATACGTTCGATTCTGCGTCGGACAATAGATGGATCTATGCCGCATTTCCTCATAAGACCAAGCGAATACATCCCTATACTCTTTAAAGAGCCTTGCAAATTCTGAACCTCTTCAATCGAACATTCACCTCCAATGAAGACATTCTCGGAGAATATTGGGATCCCTTGAAATGTTCACCTTGATAGTAGGAGAGATCACAACATTTTCCCTTCAAAAGATAAAACCGTGTTGGTGCCAAAGGGTTCAAGACTCGGTGAACAGACTGTGGAGACCGAGGACTTGGAAAAACTTAGAGTCAATCTCGCTGTTGCGAAGCAAGACCGATGATGCAAATCATCCCACTAGCTTATCTATACCAACATGGCTTCCAGTATGGGCTCTTCCGCATGGAAGAGTGGTATCGTTATCAACCGGCGTAAGAAGAACCATGTCCAAGCGGAAAGCCACATCACCATCCAATTTTCCGGTGAAAGAGGAGCTGATGACTTCCGTAGCTCAACAATAGACCGATATGCAATCTCGTACTCGTAGAAATCGGAAATGCCATTCCACCCACTTGACCTTCCGCTAATGTGGCAAGAGGGGAAGGTAAGGTCCAAAGGGGTCCGAAAATAATGATTTCTCGAGGAACTCTTCGAAGAGGAGCCTTGGAGGATGAAATAGCATTAGCGGTGACCGGTGAGGAGGAGGAAGATCGAAAGTACCCATCAAGGAAGAATACATTCCAACTCCTAAATTCTCAACAGCGCCGTTAGTATTATCCAACAACGATGAGTCAAGACGATTCTGGGTCTATTCGAGGATAAAGTCCGCTGATCCACCGTAACGATCCTCCCTTCGTGGGGAAACACACCAATAATGAGGATGCAATGGCATCCATCTCTATAAATCCAATTCTCCCCCAACAGAAGGTTGCAGTCCAAGGCCGCATCCACTACCTCAACCTCTATATCGGCGCTTTTGCCCCCAAATACGTATGGGCAAAGCCAGACAATACCATGGAACCGTGAGAATGACCATCGAACGCAAGAAGAACAAAGGCCACAGATGGGAATGTTTTGGGAGATCCAAGAGTTCTTCTTACGGCGAGACATCACGCATGTAGAAGCATCCTCATCAACAACTATCTAAAGATACTCCACTTCCGATACGACACCGAATATGAAAGCTATGATGAGGAAGTCTCTTCTTAAAATTAGTCATATCAAAAAGTAATCGTAAGAGAATTTTTTCGGATAATGGCAAAGTGATGCAAGCACCGCCGAGTCGACAAGATTGGAGTACCTCTAAAGTCGACATAGCACAAGGACTTTGCGCCGTACTCCCACAATTTGAGTAGTTCGGGAAGCTCCTCGTATCGGATTAATCATTGATCTCTTAGAAGATGCTTTGGGCATCCGAGGCACAGACCCGACAAAGAGGCTTCGTAATGTGGTTACTAGTAGCATCAGAACTTCCTTGGCTTTAAACACTCTTCTCCGCCACAATCGCCGGATCTCGTAGCAATATTTGCGTGAGCACTCACTGTTAAAAATGTTCGATGGAATTTCCCCCTTCCCCGGGTGCCCCCGCAGGAAGCCCCGTATTTTGGTTCGCGCCAACAACTAATTAAGCTGCCCTTGGGAAAAGGGGTTTGTTAACACGTACCGGGAACCAGAAGAACCGTCGCGCCAACAAGCGCCGACATCCCAAATTTTAGGGCAAAGGTGAGATGGTCTCCCTAAAAGAGAGCTTGCATGGAAACTTCACTTTCTTTTTCCTTCTTTTCGACCCTCACCAACACGCTCGTTGGTTTTATTTGCATTGCCCTTCTGTTATTGCCCTTCTTGTTATTTCGTCCTTTCTTCTTCGCACGTATTGATTTCCTTGGGACCGTGTTGGACAAATATTTATAGACAAATACCGGGAAGGTGATGAATCACAGTACACCGACTCGTGGCGAGCGTATTGTAAAGACAATCACGTAGCTTGGAGAAAGGTGGCTGTCAGCACCACTATTGACCGATCCGACAAGCCCCCATCACTATGCGACCAAAGCGAGGCTTTCGACACCGACTTGGAGCGAGGAGCATTGGGCAAATATTTACAAAGGACCCCATTTTTAAGAATAGAGATGGAGTTCCACCGGGCCGGGCCCTAAAACACCGCTTCCTTAGAAAATACCGTATTTACCTTTTGAAACATTCAACCCGCAGATTTCAAAAGCCACCGAGAAGGAATTCTCTCGGAATATGAGCTTTAATAAGCCTCTTTCCTTTCCTCCACCGAATGTGACCGTAATGTGTTGCCTCATCCGCTTAAAAACAGCCAGAGTTCGGTCCCGCCCCCGATCTCAGAACTCGAAATGTCGAAATGACAAATGGCCCAAATGAAGCAAAACTGGCCTCAAAGTGAGCTCGATATACCATTTGCGCGTTTTCCAGTTAGGGGTGCGTTGAACACTCCCAACCGAATCATCGATCGTGAGGTTCAAGAACACCATAAGGGAAAGTGGATGTGGCTTTCGCCATCCTCTCCATTCTTACCTTCAAACTTTGAATGTCTCAAGGAAAGTTTAGTCTGGACCAGAGGTCACCCCGACTATAAATCTAATCGTGATTAACAGTCAACTGACAAATATCCGGCAAGTTTAACATCGTTTAAAAGGTAAGCTTATATGAGTCGAGGATTCCGCATCCGATGGGCGGATTCCCAACATTTTGAAAAGAATAACCCTGGATTTGATGAGGCACCAGTTGCCCAAAGGACCCAGAAAACGAGAAGCATCCCTCCCCCACGTCGAGTTACCAAAGCCCGCACCAGTTCCCCCCGCTGAAGTATTAAACGAAGAGGAGAGCCTCCTTAGAAGGGGTTCCAAGTATTGCATGCAGGAGAAAAGGACCTGACATAAGCACTTTATGAAGGGAAAGAAGTTACCCTCGATGCACCGCGTAAACCGACCTCCTCGCTCGCCGTAGTAAATACGTGGTTCCATCCCCGTAAAAGTAGTCAAAATTTGCCCCCTGACCAAGGGTTGAAACTCGGGTCCCGAGAAGTAAACTGTACACCCTAAAGAAGGATTCGAACTAGAATGTGTCCCGCTCCGGGGAACCATTGAAACGAAGCTGATCCACCAGCCATGTTAGACATGGGCGAGATCCCACCGCTGCAGGAAAAGAAAGAGGGGACCGCCAGAGGCATCCCTGAAAAAAAAAGGGACCGTAATGAGAAGCATGTGTCCTGGGTGGAAACCGCAGAACACAGCACATTTGAAGCAATCGAAGATGCACACACAGCCCTCGCTCTCACCGTGCTGTGAGTTCCAATGCCCCGCACCCGCGCGAGAAGTCGCGTTCCCAAATGTGGCCATCGAAAGACAAGAATGACGCTGAAGACCCTCCCGGTTCCTCCGGACTCGCATCCGATGTACGAACAACAAACGGACAATCGTGCTGTGAAAGAGAGACAGACCTCCCCCGCTGCAGGAGGCCTGCACGTCTTCGATTCTGAGCACCCTTTCTTCTCAGGAAACAAAACTCGCGAGGGTGAGCGGAACGCTCCTTCTCGGGACCGACACCGTAATCAAACAGGAACCTTCACCGTGGAGGATCTCTCTCCACCGCGTCGATGCCATGGTGGTAACCGCTCGCTAATACCCTTGGCGCCTTCTCAAGAAGGCCCGCACCCCGGGAGACAACCCCTACTCTCGGGACGACGAGGCGCTCGATCAGCCACTTTTATAGATTTTATATTAGACTCAAAAAAGTGAAAAGTTAGGTGAAGCGTATAAATAGCACTCACTAAAATAAAACCCCCGAGATATGCGCTCAAACAACAACTCGAAGTATTTCTTCTCCGGTGATGAGGACCGGATACCAACATAAAGAAAGCGAAATATAGGACCTCCCACAGCTCGATGATTAGCTCAGCAACAACTAGCGAAGGTATCGAAATAAATATGCCGACCTCCCAACGACACTTTTCTCTGTACTCTCGAAGCACCCAAGCTTCAAAGGGCACCCCCTTAAGTACCGGGCCGAAAGTGATGCGTATGTCTACCCCCGTGTACCACGGTATTCCCCCCGCAACACCGTGTGGAACCCAGAGTGGCAACTATGGGCACCAATCGTACTGCTTTCATGTGGAACGGTCTTGAGGTCGTATTCAACTAATCGGAGAGGGGGTATCCCCCTCTCACACCTCACTTCCCCTCGCGCTGACCTCTGGGATGAGAGCCTTCGTCCACCCAATCTCGAGTTGGATTTCGGCTTCTAATTAACCAACTTCCATGTTTTGTTTGGAGCGGCCCGAGAGTTAACCTCCACTCACTCAATCCATGTCCACAACTTCAGCGATGTTAGTTACATGACACTTAGAAAACTTGCTAGTTGATTTTAGATTAAATCGCTTATTTTACTGGTTGTTATGTTAAGTCACAAGTATTTTTAATGAAACTTATGGTGTTTTAATTCCAAAAGAATGAATAAAACCTAACTAATAAATGCTTATTGTTCGTCGAAAACCAATCTCTTCTATACAAAAGTTCTACGAGACTCAAAATTGTATTTTTCTTTTCAAATAGCAAACTCACAGACCACAAAATCATGAAACTAACTGAAATGCTGAATGTAACTAACAAATCACTACGAAGCACAAATCCCAGATGCAAATCCCCAAAAGCAGAGAAATTTCCAAAAAGGTAAGTCCTTTCAACAACTGTTCTTTGTTCATAGTTTTGCCTCGAAATCAACCTTAATACGAAGACATACTAAAGATGCTTAAAAACAAGAGGAAGCAATCAATGACAACTCCTCCTAAAATCAATAAGCTGAAACCAAAGCAAAGAAACTCACAAAAGCTTCAAAAAGATATGGTTAAACTAAAAACAAAATGCAACAACAAAAAGCAACAACAAGACAAACAAGCTAAGCCTTGACAAACAAAGTAAAGCAAATGTTTTTTGAGCTTTTTAGTTTATAAAGAAAGAGCTCGAAAGACCAAGTAAAACTATCAAAATCTACAAACCAAATAAGACCACCTCACACAACCTGTAATGTTCAACTATAAGGCTAACTCTCCGTAGCAAGATCAACAGAGCAAAAGAAGACAAGAAAACTCACAACCCACTCATCCTGGGAAAATAGTGCAAACTCGTTGCAAACAAACACCAAGAAGCAAGAAAACTCTTCAAATTGGCAACAAGACCTAGCCATGAACTCAAGAAAACCAATCAAGAAATGCTAAAAATTCAGCAATGCTAAGCATGAACACAAAAGATATTGGTGCAAACGCAGAAGTTGAAGCTCTGTTTGTTAGCAGAACAAAACGATGAATGTTTTAAAGCAACTTTACATCAAACTGTAGAAAGCCAAAGACCAAACAACACTTTTGCCAAAAGACTAGTTTTCAATCAAACGAAAGAGAAAGACGCAAAACCACTTTTCATAAACTAAGAGAGTACACACATCAGAGAAAAACAGTTCCACAAAATGCAAAGGCCAAAGCCCAAAACCCAAAATTCAGTAATCGCTTTGTGTGGGACATGTTACTTTCGCTGGAAGTAGCAATGGGGCTGGCACACGCGACTCCGTGCTAAAGGAACCTGCAGACACGCGGGTCCCTTTAGACAAGCCCCGGCGTGTATACGCGACCGGCACAGGCAGTGTTGGGAGCACAGTGCCAGTAACACAAAATAAAAGGACAAGCTCTGACAGAAACCAGACTTCTGCATCGACCGAGAAAAGTAACCGAGACTCGTAAAATGAAAGTTAACCGTCGGCAACCTATCATCACTAAAACCACCCAACAGTGGAACGCAAGAATAAAGGTTTCCCAATGAGTCAGCTTCTGCTCAGAATATCACCCTAGAGGTTCTAGGTTACAAACCTCCACAAGGTGGCATGCTGAATTATGAAGGACTCACACAACCATGCACATGTTCTTATAAAAACTGGGAAGAGAGTAGATCGTAGTGTCATCCAGGTCCCAGTCAGTTGAAGTAGAACCCCAGATGTGGTCCAAACCTTAAATCGCTCCTTCCTTCTTAACCGAAAGACAAGAAGAAATGCTATCAAGAATCGGTCAGAGCAAAGACATATTCTGATTGCAATGTTAGGTGAAACCATAAAACATTAAATAAATCATACGGATGCTTTAATAATAATTTTTCTCACATAGTGGGGGTTACATTCAATTACTGGATATTTTCAACAAGATGGTATTTCTGGGGATTAGTAATAGTGCATAAAAGCAATGAGTGGAGATCACTGACCCTTCCGCTGCTTTCGAGGCACTGCTGCCCGGATTGGCCCGCCCTTTCCTCGCTAAAAGTCCCTCCCAATTGGTGCACAACAGATGACATAGGGGAGATATATCCGTTGAAATAAGTGCTTCTAATGAACTGTGGCGCAAGGAGTGCACGGGGAATTAGACTTGGATAGGAATACCAACAGAAAGATATAATATCATAAATTCCTTTCTCCTTAAAGCATACACACATGAGGGGTTTTTATACTCCTCCAAGCAGTTTCCGTCAGCTAAACAGGTCACACGTGGTTGTGGTGGGTTTGAATCCATCGAGTAACCATCAACCCCACCCCCGAAATAGGGAATTTTTATATGTTTTTTCACACGGAATGCATACACTTATACCGCTTAGCTGGATCACAGACAATATCATGAAAAGCACGGCATAGTCGCACATGGGGATTTCGACACCGTTTAAGTGATGTCATAAACTGAGAAAATTGAAGCGAAATGGTGTGGCAACTTTGAACTTTAAGGTGAGAAATGATGCTTATAACAGAATTCACTAAAATATTAATGTTTATCCAGCAAGACAACCCGCAGTTTGGACCTAGTTTTCTGAATTTTAACAAAGGTGACCAATCAATCAATAACTCTAATCATGCCTTAGTATACGTTTATGTTCGATCATTTATCCTATTACTTGGTGAATGTCTTTCATTCATTATTGTAAATGGGAGCCTTTTGAAGAAAGAGATTCATATTTAGTGTGGTTTCGTTTTTTCAAAAAACAAAAGTTTTGCGAGACTCTCAAAGAGAGACAGAAATGTGTGTGTATATGAACTGAAAGACATATGTGCTTTCTTAATAGGAAAATTTCTAAGATGGTGGCAGTGGTATTTGTATGTATGCTTCATACAATGGTTTCAAGGAGGTTGTTGCAATCACTGTATTTCACATCGTCGATTGACTACTCGTGTACATCCAAAAGGACATTGTTATTCTTCGTGACATTAGGGAGAGGCTCGATATTTAGTGGATTTCTCATAGGTGTTGATTTTGAGCCCGTGGCCTGTCCCACAAAGGAGCAAGAAGGTGCCCTTGTTTCACCTTGGCCGGGGTCATTCACCATAGATTTGAACCGTTGGTCACTCTTCCATGGTCATAGGCTCTGCATCGGGAAGAAGCAGCGCTGTCTTTCCTCATTTTGTCTAGATATTTCTCCCCGGGAGATCGTATCTTGTCTTGTTTTGACACTGATGCCTCCCCACACATTTCCAAATATTCAACATGAAACATGGCCTTTATAAGGTCAATCACCTAAAATGCGCAGGCAACTCACCTTAGTTTTGCATAATCACTTCTAGGCTTGATTTTTCTTGCCCTACCTACCATAACCCTTTACATCCCAAAGGCTGTGGAACCGTTTCTGCAGTTTGTGGAATTGCCTCGTTAGCTTCATATATATAAAATGATCGCAATAGCATTGGCTTATTTCACTCTCTTGTTAATATCTTAAAAACAATATTAAGTAATTTTCATTATGAATCATATTTTTTGGGGCTAAATTCTACTTATTTTCACACTGTTATGTTTCACAGATTCATAAATGAGAATAATAAATGAAATGTAGACCACCGATGGTAATTGTCGTTAGCTCTGCACATCTTTTTCTATTCGGTACTGAATGAGTGAGGCAGGATTCTCGTAGTAACCATGGCCGCAATGTCGCTCTATCTGGGAGCCTCTCATTTAGGTCTTTCTTCTGCTCCTTTATTATGAAAAATGGCCTCCCGAACTCATCAAAAGCGCCAACGCCATCCCTCGTATTATAGTAACAAAATGCGCATAGAGATTAAAGCTGAAACATACAAGCACAGATGTGGAAACAAGTAGTAGAACCAGATACCCGAGGTGTGTGTACTCCTCTCTCGGTGGACCGAAGATCCAATGGTGGGGTTCGAGACTCTGACATCGTGTCCGCTATTGTAAAACCCCAAGTCTCATCTCCTGTTTTTGCTACGCTCGTGTGCTCTTTCCTCCAAAATATTCTACTTAGGTGCCGGAGAGTAAAACGTTTTCATTCCCGCCCCGTAAAACCGAAAAGATGTAATTTACGAATATTTATTATGGTTTTGTAAATCATCTCAAAAAAAAAACAAAAAATCTCTAATTTTATTTCCAAAGTTTAAAACTAATGCTTTATCGTATGTTTTTGGTTGCATCTAAAATTATTTTTTTTTTTAATATTTTGGTATATTTCATATAATAATAATCTATTTTAAGATTATTTATTTTTATGTAATGATTTTATTATTAAAATTTAATATATAGTTCGTTGTATTTTTCGGGAATTTAATGAAAGTACTTTAACTTGTTGTAATAAAATATTAAAATTTATTTTATTTTGGAGATGTCACTAAAATAGAGTGATATGGTACGTGGGTTTAATAGTTAAAAAAGTATTAGTCTTTTAAATGTCATGTGACAAATTTGGAAGGAGTAGGTGTGTACCCTTCTTTAGGTTAAATATATTCAAATTGTTGTGTGAATGGGATTATGGGAAACAGGTTTTCGTCTTGAGAAAATAGAGTCATTGAAGTCACCATAGTTTAATAATGTTAAAACATGTGTTTTTATTCTTTAAGATGCAGAACATTTCTATTTAGCAAGTGTGATAATGTTTTTTCAACGAGACATTGAAGATGTGAATGAGTACACATTTGGTATGCTAGTGTTATGTTCTCCTCGAGGGCACGAGTGCAGCCGAGAAGATCTAACAAGGGTTGAAGAGGGCAGAATACTTAGAGAGGTTTTGGGGGTTGTAGTCTCACTTAGAGGTGTAGAAAAAAATTAAGCACCATGAGAAGTTTTTGAAACAAACTTAAGATATTTGACAAGTTGCACGAAGGCAACTTAGCAAAGGATACTAATCGAACATTCTTGACTCCACACATCTTCTCAAGACCACCACTTTGCAAGCAAGAAAAAGACAAATGTGAAGAGAAAGAACCCACTAAAGAAGCAGGTTGTTGCAACATATATAGGTGGTTTTGTCATGTTTGGCAGCGGTTAGAGTTATCGTAACATAGAAGGTGACCATTGGAGTAGATTTTTCATGGAGTGTCGTAGGTGCAAGGGTGTAGGCCACATCTTATGGGTATCTTGTACTTTATGTGTTAGAGATGTTAGTGCATTGTGTTTGATGAGCACAAGCTATATTATGTTTCATGATGGAAAAACCTACGAGTTTGAGATGTCTTAACCATTTGGTATTGTAAGATGTGTTATGTGTCTAGTTTTGAGGACATAATTAGAACCATCTCGCAGTATGATGGGTTGGAGTTATTGACAATCGAACATAATTGTCATGGATCTCATGGACAATATATGGTGAGAATTTTTGAAACTTAGAAACATTTTTTCTTCGTTATTTTACGGTCTATGGGTGGTGGGCTTCAATTTTTCCAAATTAACAGGAAATATCACCCAAAAGTCAACCGTTGAAGAATAAATCCTATGCTAAATCACACCTACCTTCATATTTTTAATATCTTCGTGAGAATCAATTTTGGTGACCCTTAAAGTCACTTCCTTTAGCAACTCGAATGGTGGAATAGAAGGTGTTTCAATAAGAGGTAAAATCCTTTATCCTTCTACCTTGTCAAGACCTCTAGAGACACCCCACAATCTATACCCCTCCTTCGACTCAACATGAAATTTTGTTTTTTTCTACTTCCTTTACATAACCTCCCTTCTGGCAAGTATACTCATAAGAAGAGTGCCTAATGGTTGAAATATTACGACAACAAAATGGGGCACACTATCTCTTTACAAGATTTCAAGGGAGGGGTATTGGAAAATAACCATCGTATCCCCCACAACCTCAATACGTACCTTCTCAACACATAAATGAAATGATAGACTAATAACTAGACCCAAAGATAGATCTCAATGTTAAAGACAAACCCAAAGAATCACACCATCAATTAAACATCAGCATTGGAGCCTTATGGTAAAATCAAGGACCTTTTGACTACATTCATGAATTTTCTAAATGAAGTTATTAAACCCATATTTAAAAATGGGAAATTTGCACGTTAGAATTTGCAACCTTACCCAAGACGACCTATCTAATGGACTAGCTTGGATATATCGTGTCTTGGATTTCTCTGAGTACCTAATCAATGTTTTTGAGGCCAACTTCCTAGCTCTCAAAATAAATTTTGTACTATTGAAGAGGAAACTTGAAAAATATCTCTAATAGGACACATTTTTCCTTCCTTTGCTCTGATTTTAAGTAAATAAACCTTTTAGTGCTCTCTCCTATTGAAGTGTGTTAGGTGTCAGGGAGTGGTAGGATGCGCTAGGGAGTGCCAAAGCATATCAATCAAGGAATGAAGGATGCTAACAAAGCACATAGTGCTGGCGACGTTGTGGGACGTGCTAGGTGTTACAGCATGTCAATATGTTAAATTTGTTGCTTAGTTTTTTACGACCAAGGTTGGATGTGAGCCCTATTTTCGTAACCCATAAGTTGCGCATTCTAGATTCGACGTGAGCATTCTGTGAAGATGAGTTATATAGGAAGTTCTTATGAACAAGAAATATTCAGTTAGCAGGAAATCAAATTGGTCAAGCTATTATAGTCGACCAGATTTGGTTGGGTTATTTGAACATCATATTTGTCATGCAAGATGGACACGAGGCACAATTAATCTGCAGTGACAAAACAAGGAGCTATAAGAATCGACCGTTCAAGGGTTTTTCTATTTCGAGAAGATGTCTAAATGAATGCCTCGTATCCGGATCCGAGGCCGATTGCATTCCTAAAAAAAAAAATAGTACTCTGCACATACGCAGTAAGCTAGGAAGGAAAGTTGTATACACGCGAGCCCATGAAGCGAAGTAGCATATGCATTTTAAGTTGATGAATGGTTTGAGTTTGTATCCGCACATATATTCTGAAGTTTAAGTTATTTTTGATGTTTTGATTACGTTGGTCTCACTATTTTGTTTTAAACTATCAAAATATACAAGGTTGTTGATGTTTATGAAGAGTTGTGTTGATGTTGTTTGATCCGTATGAAAATCTGATGAAACGTGTCCTGTGCGGGTTCCGAGGGTTGCAGCCTCTACGCAGGATGACTTATAATCACACTGGGACAAGGAGTACAACTAGGGCTTCGGTGTTAGTCCTTTAACAACCAATATACCTTGAGCAAGACAACACTTGACCCAATTTTTATGGTGGACATATATTGTCTTTTCTAATCCACATGTCTTGAACACATAGCGACAGTCCTTTTTCCTCCCATTATGCAACTCTTTCAATCTCGCTTCTATCAATGAACTCAACTCCTTTATGTTACCGAACCTTTTCGTATAAAAAAAAATTCCCTCTATCTACCTATTTTTCCTTTAAGATCCGCAACACTACAACTCTTTGGTCTGCCCATTTTTGGCCACTACTACTCCAAGATGACAAGTCTAGGGATATAAGAGTGGTTTCCCTTATTCTTAATGACACAATCTCTACAATACAATGAACTAGGCTAGCTCAGCTCCACTTGACTCTACTTTAGTCCTTCAAATTATTTGGCACGTCCTTAGCTCCAATACACCTACCCTTCTACCACTGTTTTTGCTTCACGTTGGCTGGCAGACTTGTAGCTCATTTGACAGTCACCTAACAACCCTCCAATTGTACTTGGATTTTCTACCTCGCATTTCCCAACCACAATAATTTTTTTTTACCTGGTCTAGTGCTCAGCAATGACCGCCCTCATCTAGGCTCTCAAATATGCCACCTAATAGTGATTTGAGTCCTCTCAAAATCACTAGTCTTTGTGTACTAATTCCTTGTCCAATCTATGAACAAATCTGAACTATCACTATATCATCCTTCTATCAATTTTTAGATGATTGAACTAGGGTCACAACTGTCCGTCAATATTCCATTGACTAACCGTTTATAGGTTGCTTCTGCTATCTCCTCGTCCAAAACTCTATACAACGTAAATAAAATCAACTCTCTTTCACAATAATCCATTCCTCATATGGTACATTTTTTTGTTCATCTTCCACTCAAAGTTCCACCTTCCTTTAGATTTTCTATCTCCATGTTGTTGCCACTTCTCGCAAACCATCTTCCAAATTTGTGGTATATTTATGCAGGTAAACCTCTCTAAGGGTCACAACCCCCTCTTTCTATGCATATATTTTTCTGCATTTTACTGGCATGCCTATGGATTGAATATAAGTAGGGAAACTTCCAAATAGGGAATTATACTTCTATTCCAATTGCTTTATAACAAACCATATCCACCTCATAGAAAAAATACAACTCTTTCTCCATAAGATACTCGGCCCTAGCTCATATGGATCCACATATTATGGCTTCTTCGACCGAATCTTTGGAATTGAACTTTAGATCTCTATGACCCTCAAACTAGCGCTTACTTTAGTCAATATTACATCCATGACCGATTATGTTTTGGCTCTGAACTAGTGCATACCCTCCTCCATTTGTGTTGGTCTTTACTGGCGTACCTTGCAACCTAGTAACCACCACAAGGTAGGGTCTCAACCCTCTCTACTATTTCCTAAAATTTGATGCGGACTTCACACAAAAACACCTTTGAAATCACATGCTCAAATTCTCATGAGTCACCTCTCTTGAGCTTTATCTGCCCTAAGAGAACCAACAATATGCCATCCTACTTCCTATCTCAAACCCATTAAGATACATATCTTTGAACTCTCACATGATGATATTACCTTTAAGGGATGATCGACATGGCCTCCTTTAGCAACACTTACTCAAAATTTCCCTCTTAACTCGACCTACTTTAGGACTACATCTCCCTCCTAGCCTCTCCTTGATAAATGAGCTTCCCTTATCATGTGATGTTCTTTCCTTCATAATTAGACTCCTTAAATAGCTTTTTCCTAGCTAAGCCTTAATAATGCTCTAGAACTTAATAACTTTATTCACTTATACCTTAGTAAATGTTTTTTTTTTGTTTAATTTTCTTTTATATTTTAAAACCTCATCCTGTGTCCAAAGCCCTTCACTTGGTTATTTTCCCACAAAAATTTTGTGGTCAAACTCACACAAACCCATCTCACTAGATTTTGGAGTACCTCCTAAGTTATGCACAATTCAACAAATACAGTCTAGTTGTAGTAATCGTAACTTGGTCAAGCTCCTAGTCAAGTTAGGACTTGGTTGGGTCTGTTAGAAAACTAAGTAAGGGTAGTTGTGAGGGCATGATAACTAGGAAGGGTTAGGCATGCCAAGGAATGAAAAGGCGTGCTAACACATGCCGGACAATGTCAATGCATGTTGAAGAGTGTTAAGGAGTGTCGAGACATCAAGGGAGAACTAGGTAAAAATTCATGGAAATGAACAAATAAGAGCATGTTCCAGGAGTGTCGTTGAACGAAGCGGTGACAAGGATGAAGTGTGTTAGAAAAAGCTCATAATAGATTTGCAAGAGGCTAATGGTGATTTTCACAAGGGGCTCAACAAAGAAATTTAAACAAAGGGATACTTTGTGTTGGGCAATAATTATTTTGCCTTTATCTATTATTTTTATATGACATGTGGCACACTTTGGCCAAATGCTTATGTTTTAAACTATTTTAGACAAATCCATATTGTAATATTGCAGGTTTTTGTGAACTTATCTTAGCAATTTACATTTTTGTGTGTCTTGTGTATCTTGTGGTTCTTGCAAATCCCTGCCAAATACTTCATTATTTATATGAACTAGACATGTGAAATATTTCCTATGTAAGCTATGTTTCTTAGTTGTTTTATGGCCATGGCGTGATGTGATCCTTGTTCAAAGTTTCATGGGAAACGTTCACCTTGGACACGATCAATGTAGACAGGGGACAGGAAGTTCTTAGGCAATGGCACAACCCATTTCTGTAGGTGCAATTGATCATGTTGTTACTACTGCTGCACCAATGTCACATGAACCGGAGTAGTTAAGGACCAATCGGGGTTCTCAAGTCATGAAAAAATGTAAGGCTATTTGTGAGGAATGATTTTTAAGGCATGCTAGGAATGTTGAATACGTGCGTATAGTTCGAAGGCATTCCAAATATGCTAATATGTGTCAAGTTCTAAGGCATGCCAAGATTTGCAATGGTGTGACAATACATGTCGTACTATCGACAGGCGACAAAAAAAGGAGAAACAAGAAAATACAAGGAAATGAACACATCATAGGGTTAATAAGCTACTAATTTACATTTTCCAAGAGGGGCATTTTCCATGCACACCAACACTAGGTGAAATGAGTGTCAAGTGCCAAGTGTTAGTGCATTATATGTGCCAAATCATCCTCTCATATTTCTCTTTCTACTTTCCAAAGACCGATCTCAAATAAATTTCTAATATTTTTAACCCATGCCAAAGCATACCGAGGCATCTTAATGAATTTTAGACATGATAATGATCATGGCCTCTTTAGGATTGTATTATCGCTTTCGCTCCTCGATCAAAATGAGTTCCTTCTCACTTGATGTTATTTCCTTCATCCTAAGGACTCTCAAATATTTTTTCCCAGACCTCTTAGAACCCCAGAACTTACGAGTTTTATCGTACTTAGACTCAGGGAAACATTACTTTTCCTTTTTATTTTTTCTTTTTAGATTTTTAAACTCCCGTTTCGGGTCTAAAATCCATTTTCTTGGCTTATATTCTGTACAAAGCCTTTTGTGACGAAAATCACACAAATCCATTTCACTAGGTTTGTGAGTACCTCCCAAGCTACAAAATTCAACAACATAGTTCTAGTTTGTAGTAACTATAACTCTGGTCAAGCTCTGTAGTCAAGCAAGGGCTTGGTTGGGTTCCCAAGTTGAAAATTAATTAAGGGTAGTTGTGAGGGCATGAGACAGAGGTTCAGTGGCATGTTGAAATGAAAAGGTGGCGGCGAACACATGTTCGACAATGTCAATGCAAGTTGAACTATAGTGTTAGGGAGTGTCGTGGAATATCAAGGGATAACTAGGTCAAAATGTATGGAAAGGAGAAAGCAGAGTCTGGTGAGTGTTAGCGAATTCAAGTGTGCGAAGGACGACAATAGGAGAAGTTAGAATAGGATTTATGGAAGGCAAGCCTACGCAAGTTGTTATAAGGGGCTCGACATAGGGAGAAGTTTTAGACAAAGGAGATCACTTTGTGCTAGGCACAACATTGTTTTGCTCTTGGTTTTTTTTTTTTTTTTATACTAGATGTGGTACACTTTGTCATATGTTCATGTTTAAACTATATTTATAGATAATTGCATATTGTACATTTTTGCAAGTTTTGTGTATCTGGGCCTTGTTTCAGCTTATATCTTGTGTGCCTTGTGAATATTGTGTTTTTGGAAACTCTCAAGCACGTTCTATTGTTTATTTAACCGATTGAACATACATTCTAAATATTTCATGTTTAAGCTATGTTTCTTAGTTGTTTTATGGCCATGGCTAGATCATGTGATCCTTGTCTTGGTAAATAATTAAGTAGGATACAAGGTACCTGATCTTGGACACGAGTGGCATAAGATGAGCTATAGGCAGCTCTTAGGTGAACAAGGCACAATATACTTGTAGTAGTTGCAATTGGTCGTGCTGTTTAAGCTGAAGCAAAGTCGATGTTATCACATGAATCAATAGCCAATGACTCGATTGGGTTCCCAAGTCGTGAAAAAATGTAAAGACTAGTTGAGGCGATGAGTTCAATGCATGTGCTAGGGAATGCTAAGATGTTCCGTATAGTGCGAAGGCATGTCAAACATGATAAGATGTGCTATGGATAAGGCATGCCAATATGTGCAAGGGTGTGTCAATGCGTGCTGTGTGGACCGGCCAAGGCAACAAAAGGGAGAAGCAAGTTAAACTACAAGGAAATGAACACATAAGACGGTTAATGAGTCATCAATTTACCTTTTTCTAAGTGGGGCATGCTAGGCACACAAACACTGGGTGCCAATAGGTGCCAAGTGCAAAGTCTTAGTGAATTCTAAGTGCCAAGTCTTCCTTTGTTGCTTCCTCGTCTACTTTCCAAAAATTGATCTCAACTAAATTTAATATTAAACCATGCCAAATCATACCAAGCATCTTCATCGTGTTCTTTACATGCTAAGACTCCTTCAAGTGCCAAATACGTGCTAAGCGCCAACATGAAGCAAGAGCAGCAGTATGCTATGGGCGGGAAATGGCATGTCAAGAGTTCTAAGACGTGTTAGAGAGTGCTAATGCATGTTGAGGAGTGTTAAGTGAGTACTAGGACAAAAACAAGGAGCATTAGGTCAAATTCTGCTGGAAGTTAATGAATATGAGGAATGGTGTTTGTGGGAATTAATATTAATAAAACAGTTGTCGACAAGGAGGAGTGACAAGGTATGCAAAGCATTGGTAAGTGCATGCTTAGGAATATCAAGGCATGTAAAGAAGTGCCAAAGTTTGCTAGGAGTTCCAAGGTGTGTTAATTATATGTGCCAAATAAGCTCCAAGGTATGCCAATACATGCCAAAGTATATTGCACAGTGGTGCAAGTGGTATGTCAATATGTGTTTAAGAAGTGTCAAGGAACAAAAGGAATAACCAAGCTAAGATGTATAAATGAAGACATAAGAGGGTTAATAAGTTTAATTATCTTTTTCAAAAGGGGCATGCTAGTCACACTAATAATAGTCCCAATACATGCCAACTGCCAATGTATGTCGTTCTATCTAACCAAGGTGTTCCAGTAAGCATGCTAGGGACTACATGCATGCCAACACATGCTATGAGAGTCTCCACAATAGCAAGACATGCCACCATGTGCTTCATGTCAGTTTCATGACAAGATGTCTTAGGTACAAATATGTTCCAAGATATGCGCAGGTGCTAAGAAATTTTAGTGTGACAAAGTATTAATTTAAGTTAAATCTGAGATTGTCGAGGAGTGTTAGATCTTTCTCATTAATATAATTCCTTTCATAGCTTTCGATTATACAAATAATATATTTGCTACAAACGTAATTTGAATAACTATTTAAATTATTCACCGAGATTATCCTGATCACACACTATTTGAGCTTCATGCATAATACATAACCTCTTCTACTATTGATCATTAATTGCGGAAATATAAACAATCGCATGCGCACATTAAAACCATAAACAATCACACATATAAACACAGTATTTATGGGAAAGATTAAAGATGAAAACCCCCAACTATCTATATATTATAATGATAGAGATCATGTAACAATCATTGTAAAAACTCCTCACAAGCTCTCAGTACAATCTCCAATTGTTACACACTACACAAGCTCAGATCTAGCAAAACACATGCTCCAGTCTGCTCCACCTGTTAGCCTGCCTCTACTGCGTAATCCAAGATGAATAATGGCCCAATTTGAGTTCGAATCCACCTGGTATGCACTGCGCAATCCTCATTGGCATCTCCATCAATGTGTGGTGCAAACTCATGCACCAGTATGGTCACAACTGATAGTCACACTTGCTCTTTCACCTACCTCTTCACTGGTCTCCACTGAAACTGTCCATGCACTGAAGTTAACTGATGTATTCTTTAATTGATTTATGAGTTAATAATTAGTGAATTAATTAATAATTAATTCACACCACTCTCACTAGTGTATCAATCCGTTAGACTAGATACAACTAGCTCAATTAAAGTTAGCAGAGTTTGATGCCTTTCGATTTATAACAATAAATCCACAGTAGACTCCCAAGTGTGAACTTGAACAACTTGAGCCAATACTTCATAAATCATTATATTTTCAAATCTTTGACCAAGCTACATTGCCATATGCTAGATCCTCTATTTGAACTGAGTTACCTGAGTCTACCTTTCCTATTGTACCAAGAAGCATTTATCGACCCGATACTGAAAATCCCTCGAGATGTGCTCTTTAAATACGTTGGAAACCACCTTAAATTTGAATATGTGAAGCCTGAGAAACTACCTGTCATTGTCTTTACCATAATCACTTATCCGATGTGCCTCAGATATCTCAATACATGCCTCCCCTCCTTCCAAAAGAGCTTGGTTGGCTTAACCATAGCTTGTGAAAGCTAGTTAACAACATAGCATATGTCGGGTCATGTATTGACCAGATACATAAGCGACCCCACCAACTGTCGATAAATAGTGGCATCCGCTACCTCCACTGAAGTAGCATCCTCCTTCCTCCAACCACCAGGAAGAGGAGTATCAACAGGCTTGCAGCCATGCATGTTGAACTTCTCCAGTATCTCCCGGGCATACTTACCCTGAGAAACAAACAGTCCACCACTGCGCTGCCAAATTTCCAATCCCGAGAAATAATGAAGGAGGCCCAAGTCCTTCATCTCAAACTCCTTTGCAAGATCCTCGGGTTTTGAGTATCAATGACTCATCAAATCACATTAATCAAATCATCTACATAAAGTACAATGATCAGCAACTTACCTTCCACCACAATCTGGTATAGGTTAGGATCTGCCTCACTCTTGGAGAATCCAAGTTCGGTGAAATAAATGTCTATCCACGTGTACCAAGCACGAGGTGTTTGTTTCAACCCATATAGCGCTCTCTTGAGCCTGCACACATGCGACTCGCTGTTGAAGATCTCGAAACCTTCGGGCTGCTGTATGTACACCTCCTCCTCAATCACCCCGTTGAGGGACGCAGTCCTCACATCCATCTAATGAATGTGCCACCCCATCTGCGCTGAGAGAGCAAGAATCGTCCGTATGGAAGAATACCTTGCGAAAGGTGCAAAGGTATCCTCATAATCGATCCCCTCTATCTGTGAGAAGCCTCGGGCAACAAATCTTGCCTTGTACTTCTCCACACTCCTGTCAACTACCTGCTTCACTTTGTAGATCCATCTCGAACCCACCACTGATTTCCCTTCTGGTCTCAGGACAATCTCCCATGCAATTTTTCTGATAATCGAATCATACTCTTCCACCATGGCATCTACCCATGCGGGATCCTCCACAGCTTCCTCGAAAGAGGATGGCTCTGCCACTATACACTTGCTCATAAGAGCCATGTATCGAGTATACTAGGTAGGTGATTGTCTCTGTCTACGTTGTGTTGTAGGTGCTCCTACAACATTCTCTGCATCTTGAGCCAGTCTCTCAACTTCTATAGTGTGCTTTCACCCTCTGATGGTTGGCACTGCATGAGTGGTCTCTTCCACTCCATGAACCTCATCTTGTGGTTGATCCACATCCTAAGACTCATCCTTAGGAACTAATAGCTCCTCATCTGCATGCAAGTGTGGCTCCCTCTCAAGCGAACACTTCATGGCTTTCTCCTCATGAAATTTGATATCCCGTCGCACAACAGTCTTGCGACTGTCTGGAAAATACACACGATAGTTGTGGGGCATATCAGTGTACCCCAAAAATATCCCAACCTCTGCAGTTGGCTCTAGCTTCCTCCTGGCATCCTTCATCACATGAATGTAAACAGGTGAACCAAAAATCCTCAAATGGGAAATATCAAGCTTCTTACTAGAAAACGCCTCCTCGGGTGTACTCATGCCAAGTATCCTGTGAGGACAATGGTTCTACACATATACTGCAGTATTTCATGCCTTTGCCCACAAGTGAATGGGTAGGCCCTAATCATGCAACATCACCCATGCAACACCCACGATCGTTCTGTTCTTCCGCTCAACAACCCCATTCTGCTATGGGTTATGAGGTGCTATGAGCTCTCTTTGAATTCCTTTTGTGGTGCAAAATTCCTTGAATTCACCAGAGATGAATTCACCACCATTGTCGCTCCTAAGAGCCTTCTCCTGCTTCCCCGATTCTTTCTCAACCAGTGCCTTGAACTCATATAACTTTGAGTATGTCTCGCTCTTCTTTTTCATGAAGAAGATCCAGCACTTCCAAGAAAAATCATCAACAAAGATCACATAGTACCTGTGATTTGCTGTCGAAGCTACTGAGAAAGGTCCACACACATTTGTGTGAATTCTCTCAGGGATCGTTGTGGCGCGACTATCCTTCTCGTGAAAGGTGGGTTTCACAAATTTTCCCAAGGTACATCCCTTGCACTAATCTGACTGCACAAGAGTACCCTTAGGAAGCCTAATAGAAATCTACTACAGTATCTTCAAGGCTCCATGGTGAATGTGGCCCAATCTCCGGTGCCACAACTCGCCATCATCCCGGCTCACCACTTATTTTGCCTTGCCTGCCATTGCTGCACAACCATCTACCTGAAATTGATAAAGGTTCTTAACTCGAACCCCTATCCTCTGGGTCTCACCAGTTGCCTTACTGTGCAGGAAAGCCTTTCCCTCGCTAAAGACAACATCATATCCCTTGTCTTCTAACATCACCATAGAGATAAGATTCTTCTTCAATCCTGGAACATGTATCACTTCCTTCAATAAGAAGGGTTTACCAGACTCCCTCTCAAAGGAAATGGTACCGATACTGGTCGCAATGTATCTACCATCATCGCCCATCTCGATGTGCACTCCAATATCTTTCTCATCCAGATCAGTAAACAAATATTGATCTCCTGTCACGTGAAAAGACGCACCACTGTCCAGAAACCACAATGAACCCATCACACTTGAGACCAAGCATGCGATCAGTGAAAAATCCAGCTCAAACTGCGAGGCTAAGGCCTCTCCAGCTGCAGATCCAGCAGCCTGCTTATTTTTCTTCTTCTGCAGACAATTTGTGGCATAATGTCCATGTTGGTGATAGTGAAAGCACTTCACCTTGGACATGTCCTGCTTCTTGCCTTTCGCACTGGAATGAGAATATTTCTTGCTCTTCCCCTTCTTTGCTTTGGCAGCCAAAGCGCAATTCTATTCATCAGAGTTCTTTGATGAAGATCCGTCCCTGGTACTTCTCCTTATCTCCTCTTGCACAAGATCCGACCAAAGTCGCTCCCATCCTAGCAATTTCTCCCGACCATTGACAGAGTCCTGATAGGAATGCCAACTCTTCGGAAGCCCAAGGAGAGCCAAGCTCACCAAGTCCTCATCATCAATAGTCACCCCCACACTTCCCACTCATCCCTGCATTGGATGAACTTCGTGAGGTACTTGGGCATATTGTCACCTTTCTCCATATTTATGTTTCTAAGTTTATCCTTGAGTGCCAACTTCCTCTGGTCGCTCTTGCTTTGGAATAAATCTGTCAAGGCTTTCCACATCAAGAATGGAGAAGCCTTACCATGAAGTCTGGACACTATGTGATCCTTCACACCCTCCAACAGAATCCTTCGACACTTTGTTGTCTTTTTTTTCCATGCGTCAAGTACGACAACATCAATAGAAGTAGGCTTTGGGACTTCAGCATCTATGAAATCCTTCAACCCATTGTCATCTAGTACTGCCTCCATCTTGTCCTTCCATGAAATATAATTCGAGCTGCCCTCAAGGGAATACTCCAATCACAATCCGTTGAAAGACATCTCAACTTCGACACCAAGAAAACACTACTGCAAATTCGAATTCCACCAGCACAAAAACTCAACCGCTTCAATGTTTTACAATTGCTCCAATGATCAATACTACTTTGATACCATGTAGAAATTTGAATAACTGTTAAATTATTCACCGAGATTATCTTGATCACACACTATTTGAGCTTCATGCATAATACATAACCTCTTCTACTATTGATCATTAATTGCAGAAATATAAACAATTGCATGCGCACATTAAAACCATAAACAATCACACATATAAACACAGTATTTATGGGAAAACTTAAAGCTGAAAACCCCCAACTATCTGTATATTATAATGATAGAGATCATGTAACAATCATTGTAAAAACTCCTCACAAGCTCTTAGTACAATCTCCAATTGTTACACACTACACAAGCTTAAATCTAGCAAACCACATGCTCCAATCTGCTCCACTTGTTAGCCTGCCTCTACTGCGCAGTCCAAGATGAATAATGGCCCAATATGAGTTCGAATCCACGTGGTATGCACTGCGCAATCCTCATTGGCATCTCCATCAATGTGTGGTGCAAACTCATGCACCAGTATAGTCACAACTGATAGTCACACTGCTCTTTCACCTACCTCTTCACTGGCTTCACTAGTCTCCACCAAACCGTCCATGCTTCAGAGCCATGCACTGAAGTTAACCGATGTATTCTTTAGTTGATTTATGAGTTTATAATTAGTGAATTAATTAATAATTAATTCACACCACTCTCACTAGTGTATCAATCAGTTAGACTAGATACAACTAGCTCAACTATGTTTAACTGAGTTAAACTGAATACAACTCCACTAACTTCCTCAATCAACTCCATCAAACTATGTCACATTAGTTCTAACTGAATTCTCCATGCAATAGCTCCACTTGACCCTCAGGAATAGCGTAATTCCTTCTGTTAGCTGTATGTGCCACTTCTGTGCACTTAACTGAAGTGCTCCAAGAGGATAAGATAATGTTTGGAGTCCAAATATTATAAAGAGCTAATAATATTCAACATATATATTTTTTAGACTGGCAATATAAAAATAGATTCCGCTCAGTATGTCTAAAAATAGAAGTCCATCTATTTTTTCCGACTTGACCAACCATCCACAAATAACATCCTGCAACTCATAGAACATGATCCATATGTCTAAAAATAGACATATTCTAAAAATAGACTTTGCGCCAAAAATAGCCCGCAGGCCCACTTAGTGAAGGTGACTCCTTTCGACTAAGCTCATCATCTTGTTGCAATCTCAACA
>CM076571.1:645685339-645748061 GCA_034641835.2 Pinus albicaulis
TTTTTTGAAATGTTATTTTATATTTCCGCAATTTCATGGTTCTTGTTCTACAATTGTTTGAGATATTTATGGCAGAATATTTTAAGCAATTTCCAAAGAAAAATCTCAAAAAATTATAAAACCGAAACATTACATTATCCCATGGGTTTAGCCGTCACTATAAATGATGTCAAAATGAACATAGAGTTGTACAATGACTATAAGAAATCACTTTGTGATGGGAAGTTGTTTTCAAGAAAACAAATTGGTAAGGATTACGTGAAAATACCGTGCAATATCAGTACGAAGGTACTCGTGTACAATGATGAGAAAATGAGTGAAGCAATCTAGAATACGCAGGTCATGGTTCTAGGTGTGAAGGTTCCAACAATGGTCTTAGTCATGCAAGGTGTGTTCACCTAGTGTAAGTGGGATTTTGTTCCTTGGTTTTTAATTTGGACGAAAGGGAAGAAAAACATGAATACACATTCTTTATTCCCGGTAACGCACTTAGATAGGGAAAGGCCGTTGAGCAAAGACAAAGAAAAACATTGAAGGGCCACACCCTATAAAATATGAAATGAGTTGGGGAACACAAACTATGAAGAGGAAAATTCATGCCAAATTTTCGAGAGAGAAACATCACCAACTCAAGCAACAACACCATGGGTCAATACCATGGATAGATGCCTATGGTAAAGAAAGGGATGAATATAAAAGTATTAAAATTTAAAAATAGTTGTTAAAATTTTAAAATAGTTGTTAAAATTGTGCATATATGAAGTGGTTAGTACTAGCACTCAAGAGATAATAGCTAAAACCAGTGATATAGCACTTAAAGGAAGAGGCAGAGATTGAAACAAGGTCTTGAATAAGTGTGAAGAATAGTGATTAATTCTAGTCATACATCGATTCTATCGTGAATAAAGCATTGGTTGAGTTATGGAGTACAATGCAGAAAGGAGTGTGAGGTGTTGAGAATATCAACCGAGTTATATGTAGAGAACATAGAGCAAAGTTGGATAAAATAAGGTAGAAAACAATATAGAATCATTGCAAATTCATGATTGTGTGTCTTATTCAAGTTAGTGCCTCTAAAACGAAGAGACAAATTGAAGACTATAAAATCAAGAGAAGTTGTATTTTTCTATGTTGGAGCCTATAAGATGAGGGGAATGGTGTCTTTTAGGTGCTAGTAAATTGATGTAACCGAAAATTGTTTTTATGAAAATATTATTACACATAAACTTTGTGGTTTTCTCTCTTCGAAGATTTTGATATGTTATTCTATAATTAAAATTTAAATATTTGAATTATTTTTAATAATTAGAATTGGATTAGCATACTCTCATATTATGATAAATATAATTTATTTTAAATCATATTCTTCTATCTTTATAAAAGGGAAAACAAAAGTATCATATGTACTTTAGTTTAAACGCCTTTTCAATTATAACTGTGGATATATTACTATAACAAAATAAAAATAACCATCACTATTAGTTTATATAAACATGGATCATGCTAGGTTATGTCTTTGAGTTGAGGCTTGAACTCTGGGCTGCATTGTATAGAATGGAGTTGCTTGCAAACACAGCGATAGAATAGCTAGGACTACGCTTTTTGTCCGAATATGATAAAAAAAATTCAAAAAATTGGTAGTTGGAGTGTTTGAATTGTATTTTTGATGGTGGGAAATGGATTCAACACCATTAAAAACCCTTAAAGCACCCAAAATACTGAATATTAACAATCAGAATCCATATTTTCTCAAAAATCTTGTGGAAATTTTTCTAATCTTATCAAATTTCTAAATTATTCTATAGATTTTTTAGACAACAACTTATAAAATATTCTATAATGTAATAAACTCAAGTTAAAGTATCTGAACAAATTCAACAAAAGGATTTTAAATTTCCAAATAAAAGAGACAAAAATTAAAAATGAGGATTCATCTGGACTTTTTAATCATTACCCAGTCTTGAAAACGGATATTCATTCTTGAATATGCGTTGTCATCTGATCTTTTAATCCCTATTCGGCCATAAGAATCAATAAGGGATGGATTATTTTAAATCATATTCTTTTTTATCTTTATAAAAAAAGAAAAAAGAAAAAGTATCATATGTACCTTTTACTATATTTTCAGTGATAACTAGATATATTACTTGCTTTAACAAAATAAAAAAATTCACTGTCATTATTATTTTATACAAACATGGATCATGCTACGCTATGTCTTTGAGTTGAGGTTTAAACTGGGTCAGATGGCAAAAATACTCTATCCTGAACAAACCCAAGTTAAAGTCTCTGAACAAATTCCAAATAAAAGGATTTGGAAATTCCAAATAAAACAGACAAAAATGAGATTCATCTGTAGATTTTAATTCCAAATAAAAGAAACAAAAACGGATATTCATTCTTGAATATAAGCAAGTTATCATATGGATCTTTTAATACATATTCGGCCATAAGAATAGATACGATGGATCACAGTTTGCAGTTATTTCAGGGTGATGTTGTGTGGAGTTTTTAATCCTCATAAATATAAATCAGGAATGCATCAGAATATAAACTAATCTCTGTGTTTGATCACGCCCTGGCACCCTCTTTTTTATGTTGTCGCTATGGGGTTTTCTTGGTGTCATTGTTTTTTCCTAAATCTACTGTCTTTTCCTGAGAATATCTGTTTCTTAATGTGGAACCATTGCTGGCTATGTTGTTCAATATTGGACACCTGCAAATGTAGACTGATGTAAGTAGACTGATGTAAGTGATGCGAAGTTTCTTATTTGCTCTTGCAAATCAGTTGCTTCCATCATCATCTGGCTGGCTTTTTGCTCTGACATATGTACGGTTTATATAATATAATATAACAGTTTATATAATATAATATAACAACAATTTTTTCTTCTGAAAAAAAAAGTCCCGGTGATTGCGCAAAACGCATTCGGCATGGATCGGAACATACGCAAATATCAGAGTGTAGAGTGAGGTCAGGGAGATGTCGCAGTCTCTCATACGTTCAGTGCCCTCAGCAAGCAAAAGATATTGGACTTAGGAACCACTCAACTTTCCTATTCTCTTAACAGTTTATCTGGGTAACCATTTATTCACTAATTTGAATTTCTATTTTCATATTTTCATCCACTTTTTTCTTCGGATCATTCTTATATATTTATCTATGGTAGTTTAACAAGTTCACAATTTTGTTGGGAAAACATTAAATTTTACTGAGATTTTTAGATTTTATAAAAAAAATCGTAGAAAGTTTAAAGTTATAATTGTTAAGTTTTAAGATTTTAGGTGCTTCAAAATTTTTATTAGTATTCAATTAAAATTGTTTATTTTACAAAAACTTTTGCACATGGAAACATATCATGTATTTAGGAGTTGTCTAAAGACTCAATAGAATGGTATGGGCTGACTTTTTTTTCTAAAATATTTTAAAAAAAATATTCAAAAGATTAGATAATTGGCCTGTTTGAATTGCATTTTTTATGGTGGAAATAGATTAAGCATTATCAAAAATACTTAAGCCACCAAAAATATTGAAATTTAAAATTCTAATTCTAATTTACAAAAATCTTTGTCAAATTTTTTCATAATTTTACAGCGCCTTATAGCAGGGAGCTGAGCGAGACATGGAATTCAATTTAACCTACCCAGCCACAGCTCATCCGCGGGTCCTAACCTATGCAAAGCAACAAGTGCACATGGAAATTTTAGGTAACGAAATATTTATCATAATAGATAAGCGCCATTGATTGAATTTTTTTCAAAATTTAAAGAACTATTAGTATTGATATCGTATTGATTTATGGAAAAGTTAGATTCTTAAAGAAAATTATAAAATTAGTATTATTTATACATTTAATTATTTTAATGATAATGGTTAATAATTATTTAAAAATAATAATAATATATTTTTAATTTAATAAGTAATATTATTTTGTTTATTAATTTTATATATAAAAAAATTAATTGAAAAGTATTGTTAATAAAATTTTACATTTGAGTATGAAGTGAATGTATTCTTTTTAAAATAAAAATAAAATATTTCTTAAATAAAAAATAAGGTTGACTATTATTTAAAAACAAAAATAAAAGTACATATTTGATTAATGATTAATTTTAATTAAAAGAACTATAAAATCTCAATAATCTCACTCTCACACAAATCAGAAGATAAGATGTCATATAAATATTTCCCTCTCATTCTCAACTATAAATAAAATATTCAAATGCTCATTTGAAATAATTTCATCTTATGTCAACTTTAGAAAAGATAAAAGTAACTAAAAATATATATATATTCTTTTCCTAAGAGACTAAGGCCAATATGAGGGAGATGAGTATGAAGTTGACACATCCTTTTTAAAATAAATACAAAATATCTTTCTAAATAAAAAAATAATGTCCACTTCATATATATATATATATATATATATATATAATTAGTTAGTTAGTTAGTTAGTTTTAATTAAAAACATTATAAAATATCAATAGTCCTACTTTCATTGTGTTCATTTGGTTCTTTTCTTAACATTACAACTCAGAAGATATTATAAAAATCTTTGTCTCTCAAGAATAAATAAAATATTTAAATGTTAATGATAAAATATTTAAATGTTAATGTGAAATAACATAATTTTCTATGAGCTTTAAAAAATAGAGTAATTATAAGTATTTAAAAATATATATATTTTAAATTTTAACTATGGGAAAGATGTATAATTGTTATTATTTTTAAAAATATTTTAACATAGGTAAACTATTTAAATATCCATACCAACTAATTTATTTTAGTACCAACTTTATACATCAAAGAAAGAAAGAAAGAATATATATATATATATATATATATATATATATATATATATATATATATATATATATATATATATATATAAATTATTAATATTAAATTAATATATAAAATTATGGGAAATTGAACCCCTGAGTTCAAATCAAAGGGTTCTTTAACAAAACACCCACCATTCATGTAGAACTAATGGACAATTTTACTACATCTTCATCATGACTAATATATCACCCCAATCAGGCTGAGAATTGAACCAATGACATCACATTAAGGAGTACCTTAACAGAGCACATGATCACTGGCTATCCAAGACCAGTGGGAAATATATGGAATTTGAAAATTATTAAGAATAAATAAAAAAATGAGTTATAAATAAATAATTTCCCTCTGTTTAATCCATTTTCTTAACCCTTTAGTCATTCCATTCTTCTGAGCCCTTGCAGTCAATCCCCGGTTTCGAATGCCCTGTCATGCAGTTTTAAATCTTGATTGTGCTCTGTGTGTGGTTTATAATTCTATAATGTTGGATAATACTGAAGGTATGAGAGCTTCTACATCTCGGGCTTACGAGATAGCAATCATCGCCATGCAGGACCGACCGGGTAACTACGTTTGTGGTGGCCTTATCCCTCATATTGTTTCACATTTCTTCGGTCAAAGAACAAACTCTCTACAGGGCTTGTGGGATCATCCCTCTCTCTCAAATTCTGGTCTTAGAAGTAGGCAAGTGGGTGACGGGAGCCTAATTTTCATTGAGTCTTATATGCATTTTTAGTTTGCACACTCGTCCTCATGGGTTCTATATTTTTGAATTACGTTGTCAGAACCTTGTCATATCTCTTTCTAAGCTTAAAATAATCAATTATACCACCTTCAATAAGAAAATAAATGTTGTGGGCCTTGCCTACTACTAAATGAAAATTGTTATTGACTTTCTCTTGCCATATACATATTTCTTTAAAGTTAAAACAGATGCTTTCCAATCAGTGTCTCAAAATTCGCAACAAAATAGGCTAAACTGCTAAAACCCACTGCAGGGTCCAACAAGCGAGGCAGGAATGAAAGAAAGAGGTTATGGAGAACCTCTTTGATGTATAAAGTATAGGTAACCCACCTCAAGTCCGTAATCTCATCCAGGGTTAGGAGAAAGACTGTGGCCAAAAAGAAGAGGATATAGAAACATAGGAGAAAGCCATGGATTTTATCAAGGACCCTGAGAATACAAGACGGAGACTGTCTCTTTTTCATCAATTCATTCACACTTATTGGACACTCAAATGTGTATTAGCCAAGGCTGTTATGAGCCTTCAAGAAATGGGAGGAGATCCCCAAGTAGTTTCAGTTCTGCAGGACATCAAAAAGGAAATTCAGGACATTTGAGTTTCCCAACCTCATGCTACAGCTCATCTGGGAAGAATTGAACGAAAACTGCAAACTATGCATCAAATGGTTATGCCGGGCTCTAGTGTCAAAGACCCAACACTAGTTGAATCCTCATATTACTGACTAATCATTTCTTTTTGAACTTTTATGATTTTTGTGGATAACATTTATTGTTTTGAGTTAGAATTTGGTAGGAATAGTAGACTGGAGACTGAAATTTTTTCAATACTGGATGGCATTTAACTCATTAAGATGGTTGACAGACATGGTTTCCTTTGGGCAGATTAAGGCCATCGAGTTTTGATTTGTTACAACCTGCTTATATTTTGATAAATATAAAATAGAAAGGTACTCCTAAATTTGTAAGTTTAAGTTGTGTAGTATACACAATCCAAGTGTTAAAGGAGATTTTGAAGGGGTTGAATCTATTTATATGTTAAAAACAATTTAGACAATGAAAAATCTTATATTTAACTCTAAAATAAATTTACACATCAAGAGATATAATCCATGGTTAAAATGAATTTACACCAGTGAATATTGAAAACATTCTACTTTACTATGGGGAATATACCAACTATTTTCTATATTTCCTAGCAAATCCATGAAAAACATTTATATTTAAATATATGAATATACTATGCATTATTTAAAATAGTTAAACATCATTATATATATATATATATATATATATATATATATATATATATATATATATATATTCTAAATAAAAAGGTAATAAAGAATAATACTCATTATCTAATTTTAAGGTCATTGTCAGGCTACTAGTGTAGTACTTATTGGGGATGCCTGGAAACTGAGAATATCTTGTCTTTGTGTGGAATTTGGTTTATCTATGATGATTTTCATTTTAGGTATGGGTCTCAAGGCCTTGCTAGTGTGTATGTAATGAAAATAAGGTTGTTATCTTCTAGGTGAATCTTCTAGGAACCAAGAGACATGAGAAAGACCTCAAACCACACAACATGCCTTGTTTAAGATATCATCATTCTTAAAGTGGGATATGGACATTGATATGATATTTTTTGCACTAAATATGAGTATGAGGCAATGGTCAAGGAATAATTTGAGGTATTTTCACCGCAACTTAAGTTGCTTGCGCTAATAGGCCATTATCAAGGTCATCGCAGTAAAATAGACACTTAAAGTGGATCTTTGTCATACAAGGTGGATATGGACATGAATATAAAACTTTTACATAGTGGGGATGTGGGTATTTAGTCCTTAACAAAAATTAAGGTAAGAGAATAATGGATTTATACCATAATTGAATCTCTAAGGCTCATTGACAATTAACATGACCTAAAATCATAATATAGACCATTTATAAGTGATATTGGTCTCATAGTGGAATGTGGGTAACATTATGAAGTCTTATATCCTAAGATGGCTACTTCAATGCATTGGTCAATGTCAAGGGAGGAAAATACAGTGATTAGGTCCTTGATGAAGGCCTAAAAGATTAAGGGCCATTAAAAATGATATAAATCACATAAAATTGACTCCAGGGTAGGGAGGGGCATAAGGAGTGTAACAGAGAATCAAAATTCGTTGATGGAGGGTTGTGCTTAATATAGAGTAAGCTATTTTACTATTAAATCATGTATTAAACAAGTTTATTTAGTAGATGGATTGATGTTAAGCTTAGAGTGAACAATGATGAAAACTAGGGGAGGAATTGAGGGGGGAGTGGGTTCAACGGTTGGAACCATTGTTGGTGATGTCTTATTTTTCATGTTGTATTCCCTCAATGCCATGAATGGATCTTCATATCTCGTGCCTCGTTGTCTAGGTGTGGCTCCATTCTATTTTTTTTTCACCCTTTTCAAGGTTTTTGGTTGTGTTTATTGCTTGTTGACGTTGCCACCTGCTGCCTTCAATAGTCATCATTTCGTTCGTTGCTCTCTGCATTGGGGTCTTGGATTTATGCTATTTCCTTTGGTGTCATTTTTTTGTTTGAGGCTTAGCCTTTTTTGAGGGTATTGGTGGGTTTCTACTCCCTTTTCTCTGTCGTGGTGTATGTGCAGGTTGTCTCACTCTTGCCAATCATTTATTTTCCTTTGCAATATATGCTAGTGCCATTTTTACTATTATAGGTAACGATTCTATTGTAGAATTAATGTTATTGTTGTTAGGGTTCATCACCCTATGCATGTGACACTTTTTTCCTGGGTTCTTGGCCTGTGTATGGACTCTCTTGGTTTTTTTTCATTTTCTAGATTGTTCTTAGTTCGTTTTTACTTAGGGGTTTTAGTTTTATAGTTTATGTGTAGAAGAGTTCTCTTTTCTAAGTCCTAGTTTTTTTTCTTGTGCGTACCCCATGTTTTAATTTTTAATTATTTATTTATTTATTTATTTATTTTCTGAAATGTGTAGCTACTAGTAAAATTCCATCTAGAATGGTCTTTATGATGGCCCTTTTAGGTTTTTAATTTTTATATGATTCATAGATTTTTTCTCATTCTGTATCTATGGAATGCATTTTCACATATAAAAAAATGTAACTTCATTCTTCTCTGATGAATAAAATTATGCTTTTTTTTCTAGGAAAAAGAACATTGATGAAGACTACCCCACCCATCCTATCTCAACTAAGTGAAAGCCCTCTAGGGAACTCTAGTAAATGTTTTCAACACCAACAGTAAGTATGAAATGGTGTCTAGTTATTGTTCCATGAGACTTATTTCGACATAATAAACTCTTTCTTATATCATCCTCAACCTTCACCACTGACACTTTCTCCATATGTAGAGTTTCCTGTAATAAAAGGTGGAGATTTCCTCAAAGGGAGACTATTCATAGTAATAGATGGAGGACTATAACATGGGTGATGAATTATTGTAGTTTGTTTCCATATTAAAATGTTGACTTTCAAGAAGTTCATTATCATATATGTAAAACTATGATATCTCATTTATGGTTGTTTCTACATAAGAGAAAGCTTAGGCTAACCCATCTAGAATTTTTCATAAGATATAGGCATAAAAGAACACGATGAAAGTCGTGTTGATAAGAGGAAGGATAAAAAAGAAAGTGTTGGTGTGATAAAATTGTTATTATAGCCATTAAAGCAAAAATGAAGAATAAATTATAAACTAAAAAAATAAATATAAAACGGATGAAATAAAGAAAAAAATTTACCCAAAAGAAGAAACCCTCATCTAAGAATACATTTAAAAAATAAAATAACAAATTAAATGCACAAGAAATTTCTAAGATAAATGCTCTAAGCCTTTTTATATGACACTAGTAGAAAAATGCATTTAAAAAATAAAAAATAAAAAAATTAAGAAAGTAATATGAAGTAGATGTACCAAACAAAAAAACTAAGATAAACTTTATAAGCTTTCTATATGAAAAAAACAAAATTCAAAACACAAACAATCATGTAGATATGAAAAATACCACATTAACATGGAAAATAAGAAAATGTGGTCACTATAACCTTGTTATTATAAATTAGAAAATAAACCATAAACCATAAAATATGTGTGTGAAGAAAATATACCTAAAAGAAATAGACGTCCTCATCCAATAATATAATAAAAAATAAATAAATAAATAAAAAATAACAAGGAAAATGTAAATATTTTAAGCCTCTTCTAACCTTATTCAAGAATACACTTAAAAAATAAATAAAAAATTAAGTAGCATTAAAGTAAATGAACCAAAAAAATCTAAGATTCTAAATCTCATATATATAAGTTCATAGTTTAAGAGTATAGACAACTTCATGTGGATAAAAAGGCAACATGATAAAATTATTATTATATTCATTAAAATAAAATTAGAAATTAAAATATAAAATAAATCCAGTAAAGAATAAAATGTATTTAAAAGTAGTAGAGGTCCTCATCTAAAAAAAACTAAAAAATAAATAAACTAATCGAAAGTTTTGATTAATTTCAAATATAAGTGTTGTCTATGGAAACTTTATAAACATATAAAATTTTCAAAATATTTGAAAAAACAGATTCAATATAACTTAATAATCAGATGTATAATATATATGGATTATAAATAATAATATGAAAATTGAATATGTTGAAAATAATATTTTCAACAGAATTTAAGTTTCAGCAATACTTAAATAGTATAATTAGTGAAAATGAAATATTAAATTTAAACCAATTCATTTCTATAAATAAATTTTATTTCTCTTCATTCTCTTTAATTAAATTATACCATATCTAAATAATTTTTTCTAATCTATTTTATTTAGATATTATAATAAAAACAATATTTCATCATTTTAAAATAAATTTAGAAAATCAAAATTTTGCATTAAAATTTACAAATATGAACTAATTCTCTCATATATATATATATATATATAAAATTCTATTACAAACGTGAATATCGAGATTCCATCCATTGTTGATCTCAAAAAGGGCTGTTGCTAACATTCATTCATAGAAGATAAACTATTTTTAACAAGGGAAAAGCAGTTAGATTGAGCTATAAAGCCTAAAAGACAAAGGATTTAACATGCATGCCTGAACGTCTACCGTGTTGTGTTTAGTTTGGTAATCTCAAAAATTTCAATGCTTTCCCCATAAAAACAACACAGTTATAATCCCTCAATAGTTTGGTGGATAATTCCAAACTAGAAACTTTTTGCGGTCTCCACCACTCCACTCCTCCGATGTTGAAAATGTCATCCCAAAAATTTCTTTAATAATATCATGGATCAAATCTCCTTGTGAATTTCTCAAAAAATAGAGGTAATATCTAAGATATAGATATTGTAAATTCAACATTGAAAATGCCATCCTGAAAAGGTCTTCTGTAATTTGACGAGCGGAGTATCCTTGTGAATTTATCAAAGAAAATAGTTAAATATGTAAATCAAATAGGTAATATGTAAGACATCATGATTGTAAATACATGCAAGTGAATAAGATACTAAAGCGACAACGTAGTCTGCAAAATCAGTTATGATAATGTGCTCTGTTATAATATGTTGTTAGTTACCAAAATGTGCTATGTTAGAATATGTTGTAATTGATGGCAAAGGAAAAAGAAGATGATGGGAGATGATGGGAAATTGTGAGAACATGTTATTTAATGATGTGTAAAATGATGTTTAAGTATTGATATGTTGTCATTATCATAAGTGTTATTGGTATAAGGAGGATGTTGGATAAGTATTGAAAAAGATGTTGTGATTAGGTCATTGTTGTCACCTATTTCAATGGTTTTGTATCTATATTAAAGGTAATGAAATGTAAAAAGAAGATATCATTGCAATAAGAATGAATATCAACACATGTATGGAAAAGTCAAAGAGGATGTTGGATAAGTATTGAAAAAGGTGTTGTGATTAGATCATTGTTGTCACCGATGTCAATGGTGTTGTATCTATATTAAAGGTAATGAAATGTAAAAAGAAGATATCGTTGCAATAAGAATGAATATCAACACATGTATGGAAAAGTCAAAGAACTGTTAAGGCGCCCGTAATTTTGTGGCCATTTTTAGTGTAGGGTATCAACTCAATAGGACTTGGAACCCACTCATATGGATAGAAATATAAACGGTCTTTTCAGTGGTATATGGAAGTTTGCAAATGACCTCTTGCATCATAAGTTATTTCCAGTCAAAGATATGAAGCCCCAAAGTCAAAATTGCAGAGTTAATTTGGTGGAAGGTCAACATAGTGGCATTTTGCACTTCTTGCAAACTTGGTAGAGTCTTTGGAAAAGCCACTAATAGAGATTCGAGCAAACATACTTGCCAACACAAGTGGTGGAATGTGTTTCTATTAGCTAGTGGTGGAGCCCAATATAAAACTCATCCAAGTGAATGTTTCCTAGAAGGTTCCAAAGTTGTGCACAAAGGGAGCTCCCAGGATGATGTAAACTCAGGTGTAGGTGGATATTCCGCACAACAAAGAAGGGAAAATGTGGATTTCATTGACAACGATTTCAACACCAGAGGTCCCACTTTACAAATCACCTCTCGAGGCCTTCCTCGAAATTGCTAAGGTGTGTGAAAAGAATTGAAGCACCTGGGATTATGTAAGCTTGGGTGGATGTGGGACAATCATACAAGAGCACCAATAGACATGTATTCAAGCACTAGCAGATACATGGTAGCATTTTATTGGCTCTAGGTGATGAATTTGGTAGACACAGTCATCATGATGATGTCAGCATGAAATTTGTATAGGTGAAGTGGAAATACAAACTGGATGAGACGTGGCATGTGTTTTCAATGTTTTTGGGTGGCCTAGTGGGCCAAATATTAGTGTCACGTGTCACCACTATGATGACACCACATGGCGTTAATGATGGTATCATGACAACACCATATAAGGGCTTCCCCAAAATATTTTAAGAGGTGCACAGACTATGATGTCTGGGCTAACTAGGTGTCGGGTAGATGTCGTAGTTGTGAGAGACAACTCACCTCAGTTGGTCATTGTTTAGCTAATAAGCGCAGTGGTGGTTCCCACTGGGACACATCATCCTAGTCCTTAGAAACTTATAAGGTTTCAAGAGGAAGCATGGGAGGATTCTTAAGGATGATGAAGCACTAGGATACGACAATAGGCAACACAACAATGGAGGACCAATGGTATGAGCACAAGTGAAGAGTAGGCAGACCCACATGACAAGTCACACTGGTTGAGCATCCTAGAAGGGATTTATAAAAGCTTTGGGGGCTAAATATTAAAGACTAGGACGTGGATATATGAATATATGAGAGGATAGGAATGGATGAATTCAAAATAAAATAAGCTCATGGGGCTTAAAGGGTAATGAGCCTGCGAAGTTAAATATGGCAATGTTTTGGAAGCACTATTGTTTAAGTGCTTTGCGCCATGATTTAAGGCTGATGTGTGAACGAGTAGGTACCTCTCAAATTTTGTCCACATATAATAGAGGTCAAAAAGCACTTTGGGCTTATAAAAAAGTTTTAAAGCATAAATCATGAAACAGGTCAGCAATGGAGAATTTGGTGTTTATGCCAATATGGAGGATTTTTGGATGAATGGGCCTGAAGCATAGTTTAAATCCTTTTGGGGCTAAAAAAATAGAAATGGTGGGCTAGTTAAAAGGTTTAGTATGAAAACATATCAACAACTTAAAATTTAGCATTTATACCATATAAAGCGCAACACTAAAAATTGGCATATAAAAGGCATGAACGAGTTGGCAGCTCCAATGGTGGCATGGACATATCTTGAACTATTTCCCATTATTATTTATCAACTATCGTTGAAAGGGAATATTTCCCTTGCTCGTTTATCAGCTACTATTGAAAGGGAATACTTCCCCTACTTATTTATCAACTACTGCTAAAAGGGACTAATCATACTGCTCATTTATCATTTACTGCTAAATGTAGTACTACCCTTAAAATACAAGCTACAACTTTCTAGCCATGTTGATCTATCTTTCATCCATTTTCACACTCAGATCAATAGGTCACTTTATTTCATAAAAAATAACTTCTTACCTAAACCACTTGCTACAAACACCATAAAACACCTTTGGCAATCTTTGATTACTAATAAAAACACCAAACACATGAGCATCATCAATCCTTAACAATTACTAATTTCACCATAAAAACTATTTGTTGAATACATAAAAAACAACATTCACGAGTTCATTCTATGCCTTCTCAAAAAACTTTGATACCCCAAAATTGCTCTTTGATTCACCTATGATGCATGCCAACATTTTGCATCTCACTGCACCAACAACCTCCCTCTTAGTTGGTCAAATTATGCTTATAAAGAATTATGGATTGATATTTTGGAATTAAAACTTTAGTTATATTCAACTTTTTATCATGCATAAACCTTTATTTTTACCTTTGTATTTCTGCAAATATGTCTTCTGAATGTGCTCTTGAATTCATCTAACTCAACTTACTTGTAGTCCCTTTTAGCAGTAACTAATAAATGAGCGGGGGCAATAGTCTCTTTCAAGAGTAGTAGATAAACAAGCAAGGGAATAAATACCTTTCAATCATAGTTGATAAACAAGTAGGGATAGAAGTTCCTTTCAGTAGTAGTTGATAAGCCTGCAAGTAGAATCTTGTGTAATAGTTATGTAATGACAAGTTTAATCTTGTATTCTCCAAATAAATAAATAAAAATATTGATATCTTATATATAGGTTGCATGTGTGTATGATAATGTTATGATGTTATACATGACTGAGATATAATGTTGATTACATGAGTGGTTGCTAAATTATTTGAAAAGTATAAATTTTTAAGAGTTGTATAATTTGGTCACACTACTGATTTACCCCCCTCTTAATAGTGTCATGGTTTCCATTTTTTTTAACATGCTCTACATTTTCTTGTCTTAAAGTGGTCAAGTGAGCGAGACAAAATGGGTCGTACAACATGATGTTAGTGAAGAGATCTCATATTGAAAATACAATAGTATGAACAATCATACATATATATAATTACAGCAAAAGCGATATGTCCAATATAGAGGTACCTTGAGTGAAATATAATATAGTAACAAAATTTCCTTCTTAAGCATATTGGAAGGAATTAACACAAGAGGCCCGCTTGATTAAGAAAAGCACTCTAAAGATTTAAAATGAAATAACATGAAGGAAGTTGAATCTAACGGCTTTGGTAATGGTGGAATTGAGCCAACTTAATTTAAAGAACGAACATTAATTTTTTTATTATGGATATATATATAAATCTTTATGGTGTGAAAATCGTAAAAAATTTGAGGGTGATTATGACTTTCTTAGCTTGGTTCAATGTAACCCACCAAATAGGTCGATGGTAACAGAGGTACACAAGACTAACTCCTAGAATCAAGTTGCTACATAAATAGGGTAGAGTAAATTTGAATTTAGGAATAGGAGGTCCTCCTACGACATATCAACAAAATTACAAAACAAAATCTATATCTATGTAATTAACTACTAAGGCACACATGCTGGAGAAACCAGTATAGCAAGTAGAAGCATTGAACCATTAAGTGCATGAATATTAACTTGTAATAATGAGTTGAAGTTGATACTATTCAAAGAAACCAAGGTAGGAATTAATAAGGATTCTTCCTATTGGGTATTAGGAACCAAGCAATGATGAATTTGTACTTAGGGTACAATGATTGGTATGTTATACCCCTATAACGCAGGTGTGGAAGTTGATAGGGGGAGGATCTCTTAAACTAAGGATTTTAGGGCTCCTTGATATCAATTGAAGGTCAAAGATAAAGGGATATGGGGAGAAACTGAGAGGTGGATTCAAAAAATTATTTGTTCATATAATAAACTCAAGGTTGACTTGACAATGACTAAAATCATTCTGCATAGAGTGGTTGATTATTGTGAAAATACATTTTCAAGGAAAGCATAATAAACAAAGGGGGAAACTAGAGATGAAAACTTAAAAATGTGAGATGGGAAAGAATCATGTAGGTAATGGAAAATACTTTCAATATTCAAGTGGAACTAGATATACTCTGTAAGGCATAAGGGTGAATCATCATATATTATTTGAATTTGATAAGAAAATAGAAAATTTTCCATGATAGAACCAAACGTTGAAATATAAGGCCATCCTTCTATTTCTAAAGAGATTATTAGAGCAAGGAAAATGGGAATAGTGTGGGAGAAGAAAAAAATCTTTATTTTATATAAAAGGGGATTTTAGAGGATGGGAAAGAACTACACTATTAAAGGGACAAAATTTCCTCTTGGAATTTCCAAAGTGGTGCCAAGAAGATACAACAAATAATATTAGGCTAAGATAAATAGTATCTACAAGGAAAACCAAGGGGGGAACCAAATGGGGACAATAAGAGGAAATGATGAGCTAAATTCCCCAGTGAGCAAAAATATTGATGTAATTATGAAAGTTGAAATTAGAAAAGGGGGTGAATAGTGGTAGGAACATGAATGGAAATATCCTTATGGGAGGGTGAATGTTGGCACCAAAATGAAGAAAAACTGTAGTATTGAAAAGGATATGTCTTGTGATATCAAATAATTCCACAAATACCATCAATAAATGTGTTTTAATGGGAGGGTAATATTTTTAACATGATGAAAGGAGATGTATGAAACTCATATCTAGTATGTACACTATCTAGTCTCCAAATCATAAGGAGTATTGAATAGCATAGGCACCAAAATTTCATGTTTCAATAATTAAGGAAGCCATGGAGGCAAAATTCTAATGTAAGCATATGGATAAATATAAAATATGGAAGGGCTAGCCAATCTACCCAACTTAGCATGGTTCTACAAGAAATTCCAAAGTGAATGAAAGAAAAATGTAATAAATGTAGGATACATATGCTATGTTAAATTACTACTAAGAAAATAAAAGAGCATCCATGATGAACTCTTGAAAATAAGTGAAAAAACAAAAAAGTGTAAAGTTTTTTAAGTAAAGAAAACAAATGCATATAAATTTTAACAAGAACAATTACTTTCTTTAATGAAATAACATTTTAAAGAGGAAATTTTGATATTACCATTTTGGAGGGTTTGATAAATAAAATTTTAATAAGGTAGATGGTACATTATTCAAAGCCTAAGCCTATACTAGACTACATGAGGCAGAAGGGGCATTTTCCCATAAAAAATGGTTAAATCCCCAAATTTAAATTCATTTGTTCATGTACGAATGTTGAATTTGGAGTGGAGGAGGAGGCACTAAATTGTATGTGGGAATTTTATACAGACTAACCAAGTGAGTTCCGTAGTAACTTTTAATTACATGACAAAACCTTCATCAATTCTAGTGGATTAGGTTTTTTAGATTGGGTCTTGGTCAACATTATGTGACCTTGTCTAAATTTTTTAAGGACAACATAGAAGATGTGATTGGTTTCTATTATGGTGATGTATAAATTGTCTCTAATTATTACACTATATATCATCGAAAAATGGGTTATTTTCCACAATGATCTAAATTGGATATTTTGGAAATTGTGTAGAAGAAATTTAAATTTGATGGGGAAAGGGATGTGGACCTTATATATGATTTACATGTTATAGATTATTAATATATTATTTTTTATATAGGTATGGATGAGTTCAAAGTGTTGTGGAGAGAAAGATCATTTAGATAAATCTTATGTGTAATGGGTGCAATCCAAGTGGTTTCTAGTATTAATTTATCATGGTTACTGAGATACATGAACAACTCTTTGATAAGAGATTATTTTGATAAAGACTAAGTAAAACTTAGTGAAAATTATATATTCTCCCTTTATACATTATCATAAGCATTTCCAAATTACACTCTAATTATTAATTAAATAATTAACATTCTTTTTATTTCACTTTTCCAAATATCATAAAAGAAAACCATCGATTTCAAATGAGCAATTCACTTTTTAATCATACAACTTGTAGGGTAAATTCTAAATTTAAATCCACTTTTTTTTAATATGAAACCTCCATATATATATATATAAAACAATGCTTGAACAAGCTATTGGAGAAGTTTGAACAAGCTATAGCGTGGATGTAGAGAGGTTGCATAATCAGGCCGTTCGTAGAGTTCTGATCGACATTGTGGGGACCCATGTGCCGCATATGATCTCATATTTTAAAGGTGGATCGATGCCTCTGGGGGAGAGAGTTTTATCTTCGACTTGAAGTGGGTAAGCCGAAATACAATTGAGAACACCAACGCACCAGCTAAACTATTGTCCCAAGGTCAATAGAGTTTTGATAATTCCTTGCATGTTCGTATCTATGATGGGATTCTCAATATCTATGGATATGGTGGGCGTTATCTATTCAGATGAGGAGCAGATGTTTCGATAATTTTTTATGGCAGATTTTTATTAGTTCTTAATCTATATCGAACGTTGTCCATGAATTGTCCATCAATTCATTAACAGTTTTGGGAGATTGGTATTAGTTCTTAATCTACATCGAATATTGTCCATGAATTAACAGTTATTTATAATTTTTTGATTTGGTTTGTAGGGTGTGAATGCTTATAGATTTTGGATATTGGTATTTAGTTTCTATGAATGCTACAGGTCCACTATCTTAATTAATAAATAAAATTTGTATTATATATATAATTTCTAATTGAATTATAAATTATTTAAAAAAAAATTAATTAAATGAATGTGAAAATCCAACGCCCTTTGTTAGACAAATAGGAAAATATAATACCATGAGAGAGTTTTGTTTTTTCTTGGACTTGATGTGGGTATGCCCACATACAATTGAGAACACAAAATCACGAGCTAAACTATTTTCCTAAGGTGTTAATAGCTTTTGATTCATCCTCATGTTCATATCTATGATGGGGATTCTAAATATCTATGGATGTGGTGGGGGTTATGTATCCAAATGAGGAGGATAGGCTTCAATATAAGAAACATGTTTTGGGTATACTTTATGGTAGATTGGTATTAGTTCTTAATCTACATCAATATTGTCCATGAATTAACAGTTTTGGAGGATTGGTATTAGTTCTTAATTGACATAGAATATTGTCATGAATTAATAGTTATTTATCGTTTGATTTGGTTTGTATGGTGTGTATGCTTATGGATTTTGGATGTTGGTACCTAGCTTTTCTGAATGCAGTAGAGGCCTATCATTTTAATTAATAAATAAAATTTGTATTATATTTTTTTTATTTTTAATTGAATTATAAATTATGATGTTTATTTTATCAATTATGTTAAGTATTTTTTTTTTTAATTAGGTAAGTGTGAAAATCTAAAAAAAAATTAAAGGAAAATAAGAGAATCTAATATCATCTTAGGTTTTTCCATTATCTTTTTAAGTAGTAGGTGTTTGTTAATTCACATAATCAAGTTCCAAAAAAAAATGTAAAAATCCAACAAACTAAAATTAAATTTATTTACAATAATTATCTAAAATTATCCTATATATAAAATTACAAGGAGTTGGGACTGATTAACATATCAATATAGAGGGATGATCATTATACATATTTGAACTACATGCCTGCTTTTTTTTTTTAAAACAAAACAATCGGTAAAATGAAAATTCAGAACCAGAAATTTCGTTTTGAAACTGAGCACGATGGACAGTAACTACAGACACCGTATAAATGTTCGTCATCAACTTACAGGATTTATCTACATATTCGATTCAATTCTTTCCAAGGATTTCTACATTGTGGGTTATAGACGCCCTCAAGCAGAGAAACAACAATCTACGTTGTACGTTTCACTATATACTATAAAATGAAAATGTGCTCAGATGTCTAATCTAGGCTTGAACCGGAGATTAAGCCCTTCCCCAGCCATTTGGAGGGTCAGTGCTGCACTATATGTCACTTCTTCACCCTCTATACCCTCAAATTTGAAGAAACGAATTAGGGAAGCAGCAACAATCTTCATCTGCATGTATGCAAAATCCTTGCCAAGACAAACGCGAGGTCCAGCCTGCAAACAAACGGATTAGAACTAATGAATTTTATGGCATCCTTTTCAAAAGATTCATTATCACACTCGGGTCATATAAAAAGATTCACAATCACGCTTAGGTCGCTTACCTGAAATGCAGTGAACTTGAATGGTGACTGGGGCTGGAAAACTCCATTCTGGAGCCATCTCTCCGGCCTAAACTCGTCAGCATCAGTACCCCAGAGATATTTCGTTCTTCCCATCGAGTAAGGTGCGTAGACCAGGATATCACCTTTATTTATTTTGTATCCATCTGGAAGAATATCTTCAGCAACTGCGACTTTTCCATCCTTTGAAAACTCATATTATTTAATCTTTTTACAATAGAAACAAAATGAAAAAGAACAGGAATATTATTTGTATCTTCTGGTTTAAACTAAAATCGAGCAATAACCAGGATATATTACTTTCCCTTACAAAGTGAAAAATTCACCATGATCTTTTCTTATTACAAACATCCATCTATGTTAGCTTGTTTCCTGAGTTGTGGTTCAAACTTGGTAATGTTAGTATAAAATTCTGCTGTACATTTTGAATCTCTTCATCGAATATTATTGGAGTAATAAAATCTTATTATAAAATTATTGAGTTTTCCCAAACAGAATTAACTAAATAAATTGCTTTGGCAATCACACGAACCAATATATTTAATATCCTATTCTGTAGAAACATGAATATAAAACATCTTAACAAACAGGAATTGCTGAGTGTTCGGATACACCAAACAAAAGAGGCAAAAAAAAATAATATCCTTTCATCTGGAGTTTTTAATGTGTTCTCATCTGGAGTGTTTAATACCTACTCGGTCACAAAAATAGATCCGGAATGGATACTCCCATATGCATGTAATCTATAAAAATATATGCGGAATGGATACTATATATGCATGTAATGTATGAAGAGTGAAGTTAAGGAAAAGCAAGTTTGAGTCTAATATTAGAAGTCAAGTTTAGTGTAAGTTTGCATGAAGTAGTAAGTTGGAGAAAAAAATCTGGTTAAAGTTTGCATTATTCATATTTAATAAGTTATATACGTGTAATTAGTTCAGTATAATGAGAAGCAAGAAAAAATACAAGACTTAGCTTGTGGATGTATAAGAGAATAAAATTTGTGATTAATAGAGTAATTATTCGAGCAGCAAATCACATGTATTTTGTAGATTCCTCCTTTGCATTTCCAACAAATGTAGGGAGTGATATTGCAATTTGCAGTGTGAGACATCTCCATAAGTCTAGTGCCCTCCACAAGAAAGAGAGATTTGACTTGGGATTTAGTCATCTTCCCTATTTTCTTAAAGTTTTATATAGGGCAATGAATTTTTTTTTTCAAAGAGAAAAACACCTTACTTTATTTATGATAAAATAGTACACATGCCATGGATCATTTTCTGATCTTTCTTCTACATACCTCTAAATGTCTTACCAGAAAAATTTTCTGTAAAAACTTCAATTAACTTCAATTAATTATGTTGTATTTAGATCTACAAATCCCTCAAAAAATTATGTTGTATATAGATCTAGAAATCTCTCAAAAAGAAATATTCTGAAATTGCTTCACATATCTATGTCCTCAAAAATAAAGATACAAAATTCCAAAAATCTATATATACCTATCTGTCTATATATGCCTATCCGCTGAAACAACCAAAAGCTGCAAAATAAGGCGTTCTGGCTCTTCTTTCCGGATGAGTAACTGATACTGACCGTGTTGATCATGCTGCCATCTGGGGCAATGACTTATTCACTAATTTTATTCATATTTTCATCCACTTTTATTCGGATGCTGCCTAATGTTACCTTATTTTATTTCAATAAGAATATAACCCCAAACCTATTACCTGTGCAATAGGGGGATAGAGCCGCAACGCCTCTGTTAAAGCTGCACGAAGATAATGCATCCTGTTTAAGACGGTATGTGTTAGGTTTTCGCAAAACCTAGATACAGATTCTTCGAGGGACGCATGTTCGAAAGCATATGGAAGAACCAAGAAAGACTAGTTGCACTGGTATCTCGCCCAGCAATCATGAAGTTAATAACAATATCTCGTAGATACTTATCGTTCCCAGAGTAGTCGCCTTGATTTCTGTCAGTTAATTCTATAAATCCAGAGAGAAAATCTGGTTTTATCTGTAGAGAGAAACAAGTAAACCGTGAAACCGCAATGGTTGATGTTGTTAGCACATAAAGTTAAAATCAAATACCAAATCAATCGATTTAATTTGTTCTTTCCTTCTTCTTCTAACCCTTTTCAACCACCTTTTCCACCACTCCTCAGACGCATAATGATAAAAAAAATTCTTTCAAAACTAAATACGAAGTGTATCAGTAGATTTAATTTGTTATTTTAGCCCTAACCCTAACCCTAACACTTTTCAACCCTAGCCCTCACCCTCTTCAGACGCATAATGGTGAAAAAAATGCTTTCAAAACTAAATAGGGATTGTTTCGCGCGTGCTGACATACATTCTTAGTTTGCAGTGAAATCTCGCGTCTCCTCGTGTGAATGACGTCGTACACAAAGTCATCCACGATTTTGATGCATTTCTTTATGATGACCTCCGATCCAACTTTGAAGAACCTTTTTAATTTCCATGTTGGATCATAATGACGCACGAAAAGCATAGCATTTGCAGTATCAAAAGCCTTTGCAAAAGTTGCCCCCGGTCCAGAGTCATCAATGGATAAGCTGTTGACTTCTATTCCAAATGTGAACTTGGAGATTGCATCCATTGTGGATCTCAGAAAGAGACGCTGTTGACATTCATTCATTAAAAAAAAAAAATTAAGTGTAAATAAGCGAAAAACAGTTAAATTTAGTTATAAACTCTAAAATGACGGCATAAAGAGACAAAGAATTTGAAAACTGCAATGGAGCTAACAATGCTTCTCCTCATTCAAAATCAGTTTTTTTAATTGAGGGGATTGTTCTCTATTGCCTTTTAGGGCCCTCATATGTGTCAAATGGTTTGGATAGGGGTCCTTAACCGTTCTTCTCATTATTCAAAATCAGTTTTCTATTGAGAGGTTTATTTTTTGTTGCCCTTTGGGCGCCTTCAATGTGTCAAATTGTTGGGATAGAGGTCCTAAGAGCTCTTATCAAAGAGAGGGATCAGGAAGCAAGAGGGATGGTAATCTTGTTTCAACATATCTCTTATCAAAGAGAGCGGGATCATGGAGGAACAAGGGAGAATCTTTTTTTCTCCTTTCTGAAATTTAAAATCTGAGCATGCACACTACATTTTATTAATCAAATAGAGTTACATATATACATGACGTATTGTCTCAAGATAGGGAAGCTATCTTGGACGCACAATAAGTTGGTTGAGAGGATATCTCAACCACACACCAAAAAAGGAACCTAGATTTAGCTAACTCCTATGGAAAAGGAACAAACTATATACATAGAAAGTCACAACCGAAGACAAGTAGGAATTACATATTCCAACACACCCCTTTAATGACTACTTGTGTTGATATCACTTCACAAAATCTAGTTGTGGTCAAACATAACAAAAGGATATGTCAACGTCCATATAAAGGACCAACCATCCACCGGAATGCAAGGGTACCAACCGCTGTAACTGCTAGTCTCATAGGATTTCCTTCGCATACATGGTTTTGTCGACCATTATCACTACATACATGTACCTGTATCTACAGATCCCCCTCCAACGTGAGTTTTATCGGATGACCCGTCGCAACGATGCTCTTCCTTCATCATTGGTGTCCACTGGCTCAGATCTATCTCAGATCTCTTAAACAAAATACCTTTCTTCTTAAGCGGATCAGCAATCATCCCTTTAAGAACTTTTCAAAAAACTTTTTTTAAAGAAACTTTTCAAAAGACACTTTTTAAGAATATTTAAAAAAAACTCCACTTATGAAAAAATTTATTAAATAATTCCACTCATAAAAGAGAACCATCAAAAAAATAATTCCCTTATAAAACATGAAATCATGTACATTTTCTATTTCCATGTATGAAAAATTCACATATTGGAAATTCATTTTAAAAATCCTTTGAAAAACCTTTACGTAAGGGAACACTCGTATTCAACTTTGGGTGGCAGTGTTGCAAGGATGGTAGCCCGATGCCTGGTCACATAGGCAGCGTACGAAGAAGGCAGCCCCAAGGGCAGCACGTAGGAGCAGAGTCTGGGCTTCACACTTCTGCTGTGCAATGGTAGGAAACGGTGACAACGTAGATAGGTAGGCAGGCAGCACAATGCTCCTCTTCACACAATAGCACAACTCCAACATGCTATCCAACTTTCGCTGTTCAAATGGCCATCCTGTTCTCATCAAGGGCGATGATGTTGTCTACGCAGGTGGGCAGATGGCCCAGCCCAACACTGGCCTCGCAGGTAGCGTAGGTAGCGTACTTCGCAACCCAACATCGGCCTCGCAGGTAGCGTAGGTAGCGTACTTCGCAACCCAACTTCGGCCTCGCAGGCTCTTCTCAGCGGCCAAGGATGGCAGCGTTCCTCAGTAGTACCACTGTTCCACTGCGGGCAGAGCCTCTGAATCGACAGCCATGCCTCCTTCAAAACTCAGCGCTCACACCTTAATGCATGCGCAGCAAATCAGCTGAGTAGCAAATAAAATAGTGGCACGCATGATGGCAGCGACATTCCTTTTTCTGCAATGTTGGATGAGAGCTCCTCTCCACGCAGAGGGGAACTAGCAATGACTCAGTGCTCTGGTAGTGCTCAAGCAATTTAAAAACAACTGTTGCAGGTAGATCAACAACGCCCACGAACAGACACGCAGATCACTTCAGCTTCAACAACCTCTCACACCCCACCGTCACTTTTCTCACCAGTGCTCTTATACCAAGATAAAAAAGATGTTTGAATGGATTATTAAACAATCCCACTAGTCAGCTCTACAAAACAGAGTTTGAACCAGGAGAGTCTAACTTCTGCAGAACGCTCTACATTCTCAATACATAACAAACATTATATAGCATACAAAATCTAGGGAAGTTAGAACCACACCCTTAGAAATAGAAACCAATTCCTATCCTAAGGTCTCTTGAACCAACTCTCACTAAAATAGGAGATTCTCCATTATCTTTAACACTCCCCCTTAATGGAGAAGGGGTTCACAAATATGTCTAACATCTCCCTAAACATTTCAATCTTAATTTTTCCAAGAGGCTTAGTGAGGATGTCTGCAACATTATCAAACGTTTTACAATTTACAAGATGGATTTCTTTTGATTGAATTTTCTCCCTAACAAAGTGGAATTGTGTATCAATGTGTCTAGTGTTCTTGTTTTAGAGTTTGTGTGTCCATTCATTCAGACGAAGGTGTATTGGAGCATTTTCGCTCCAATACACCTTCGTCCGAATAAATGGACACATAAACTCTAAAACAATACAGATATATTGTCTTATTTCCCTCAGCCCAGGAGGGGTTGAGGTCCAAGCCTAAACGAGCTCTGATACCAACTTAAAATTTAAGCATGCACAATACATTCTATTAATCAAATAGAGTTACATATATACATGAGGTATTGTCTCAAGATAGGGAAGCCATCTTGGACGCACAATAAATTGGTTGAGAGGATATCTCAACCACACGAACCTAATTTTAGCTAACTCCTATGGAATAGGAACAGACTCTATACATAGAAGGTCACAACCAAAGACAAGTAAGAATTACATATTCAACACTGAAGAGGTTTGTCATTACACCGTGTTGGTAAACTTCCAAACCGGTAAACTTCCAAACCAGTAACTAGAGTCCCACAAGATTTCATAGAGGTTGGTGATTACTCCACCACCCCCCTCAACGCAGCTTGGGGGAATCAACACCCCACTCAAACAGAACTCTGGGGAATGAATCAACACACCCCTCAAATGGAACTCGGGGGAATCGAACCTGGGTCGAGGCTCTGATACTATGAAGAAGTTTATAGTTAAGCCAAAACCAATAGGTGTTGGTAAACTTCCAAACCCGTAATTAGCATCCCTAGGGTGAGAATTACGAATTCCATATAAGTGCGGTGATTACTCCAACACTTTCAAACAAAACTCCTTATTTAAAGCAAATTCCATAAACTATGCATAAATTTCATAATTTGCTTCATTCTTGACTATTGTCCTATCTTGTTATGCATGTTTCTTTTTGTGGAGGTTTCAAGATTCAGTCTCTATAACAGCGCATTTTTTTTTAACGATTTTTTTTATAGCAACCTATACGTGAGAGGACTGATGGTTTACTCTCTTTCATGTTTATGTTATACAAGAAATAGATAGGTAGCAAACATATTAATTAAAACATATTGATATTCTTTCTTGAATTTTTTGATCTTGGAAAATTGAAGACTGATAAAGTGATATAACCATAATAATGTACTTTCTTTTTATATGAATAGAAAGGAAGCGTTTTTCCTTTTAATAAAAACTCTAAACGCCGAAGGATTTAACATGCATGCCTGCATCTCTACTGTGCTATGCTTATTTTGATAAACTTTCAGCAAAATTTTTGAAACTTTCAACGCATTCTCTCGGAAAACAACACTGCTATAATCCCTCATTAATTTGGTGGAGAATTCCAAACTTGACAATTTTCGCTGTCTCCGCCACTCTACTCCATCAACGTTGAAAATGCCATCCCCTAGAAGGTCTTCCATAATTTCATAGATGAAATCTCCCTGTGAATCTCTCAAAACAAAGAGGTAATATGTAAGATATTATGATAGTAAAAATATATGCAAGTGAAGAAGCAATATATTATAAGCGAATGAACTGACCTTGACGTAGTTTGAAAAATTACTTCTGAGAATGTGTTCTACATCTACAGGATCGGTGGTACAAACCATGCTAAACGTAGGATAAGCTATTCTGAATGTTTTGAAGCGTCGGTGACGATCGTAAAAAACATCATGTATGCGTTTAAAATTGAGGATGTGATCCACCATTGTTGCAGCTACAGGTGCGTAGACATCGCAATCCCTCCATTTCTTTCTAAAAAGAAGCCCCAGAAGCAAGGCTGTTACCAGCAACAGCATCATAGCTGCAGCATACTCTATGCTCCATTCCATTTTTTCTCCCAAACATCGACAGATAATGCAATTGACATGAGGTTGGTATGGCACCATTTATAGGTAGTATACAAGACTCTAATCTGGGAATGCATGAAATATACATGAAATCATGTTGCCCAAAGTCTCCATGGCACTTTCGCAGACGTAACTCATCCCTATCTAATTAAATATGATATAATTTTAAAAAAATTAGAACCATTTTTTCAGCACCTGTCGACCATCACCTCGACAAATTTCTTTATATAGATGACTGCATAAATTTCTTTAAGTTAGTTGCATCCAAACTGCTTCTAATTATAACCAATTTATGCAATCATCTAAAACGTGAAAAATGGGTTTTGTGCAGAACAACCCCAATTAAGTAAACTGTGAGCAGATTCACTAGGAAGTGCGTGATTTGAGGTATATTAACAATTCTTCCAAGAGGATTTTTCCTGTTACGGTCATTCCCATCATTTCACAAACAAGTGCCTTCAATAAATAAAATGGGAGATGGCATGAGATTTTGATATTATATTTATGAATAAAAATATCATGAGGTAATTCTCTTATGAACCAATTTCTACCTTAGGTTGGTCGAGGAATTACGAGAAAAATGAGTTGCATGTATTTTTATCATGTTACATTGTTACAATCATTTCGATGTAGCATAGAATAGGGGATTTGTCTATCGTGTTCCTTTATGAGATGTAAGTGTATAAAAACTAGCATTTTTTTTTACAAGGGAGATTAACAATATTACCATATACTTTTCACTGTAAACCGATCGGGTTCGATTACTAGGACATTTATGCATGTCTATGTAACTTGAAGGACAAAGTAATATAAGTTGTTGATATTTTGCTCGAATGTATTTGCATCTCATTTTTGTGTAATCTAAGTCCATTTCTTTGGAAATGTGTGTCAGTGATATTTTGCTTGGATGTATTTGCATCTCATTTTTGTGTAATCTAAGTCCATTTCTTTGGAAATGTGTGTTAGTGGCAAGGGTCCACAATTCCATCAATGTTTCCCTTCCTCTAGGTATATTTTATAGTGGTTTCATGTATAAATTTGGTTCATTTAATATAGTTCATATATTTGATATTCTTATATAACGTATCTTTATGTGTATTTCTATCAATATTTTTTATGTGTGTGATCAACTTTTTTTGTTAAATTGTGGGATGTAGCACATGTTATAAACAAATCAATAATGTGCATAGGACATCTCTAGATTTGAAGTTGGAATGTGTGTCCTAACCCAACAACAAACTTAATCGTTTTTATTCAAGAACTCTATGTTAGTGCTTCCTTATAGATTCAATATCCATGCTCAATTATAGCTTGATCTTGTACTTGCAGAGGTGAGGTCGATCATTCAAGGATATCAATTATAGATTGCAACTTTTCATGGTTATATGAACACATTTCTTACTCGATCTAGAAGATCATAATCAAGAGAAAGTTCTCTATATCGGTACCAAAGGTTACTAATTCCCTAACCTTTTTCGATACCAAAGGCAAGAGTTAAGAACCTATGAAACCACTTTGGTGAGTCTCTATGAACTCTTTTCATGTTCGTACAAAGTCTTTATTTTGTGAAAGTGTGTTTATTTTTATTTTTTAGTTTGATTCATGGAAAGCAATCTAATATAATGCATGCCAACATAAAATTTGGTGAAAATAGGGTTTTAGTTGATCCAGGTGGATATTGGTTGCCACCCACCTATTCCACCTAGACCTTCAGTCAGTTTCATCAGTTTCCTTACTTATAGCAGCATTTACTATTTTTAGCAGTTTTTCGGGCCCCAAACTTCCGAAGCAATTTTTACGCAATAAATGGTGTTTTTTTACGTTTGTAGTAGGCTCATAGCCCTTGGTACGGGCCTATGGAAAATCCTGTAATATTCAGAGATATATTTCCAACAATATATCGTATGCACCAAATGGAGATAATATGAACAAGGTATGACCTTAGGAAGTTGGTTGACCAACTAACCCCAACGGGGCCCACATACTCTTAGCATTCCATCTCCTAGGGTTATGGTTTTGGTTTTTTATGGTTTTCCCATGTTGTTAAATAACAAAAATGCCCTTGAGCGTCATTATAACACAGTTTTGAGGCATGTAGCCACCACATCTATTCTTGGAGATAAACTACCATCGCCTGAGCTAGTTTATATTCATTATGTCTGTAAGCTTATTTTAGGTTTTTGACATTAATGAGATGTAGTATATTTTATGTTGCATCTCAGCATTTATGTTTATTTTTATATTTTATTGTGTCCCTTCCTAAATCTGGATCAATGGTATAAGAGTGGTATGTTATTTCTCGATCTTTCTTTGCATGTCCCCAACGAGATCGAGGTATAAGGAATTAGGGCTCAATTTGGTTGAACCTTTGACAGATTAGACCCGAAAACCCTAACTGCTTCCCATGGCGGAGGAAAAGAAATATGAAGGAGCAAGATATCCTATCAAAATATTTCTCAAGGAGGCCCTCGAGAAATAGAGGAACACGATGATTGATAACTTTCTCAAATCCTTCGTCGACGACACATTTTCATCTAGCAGCCACTTTGGAGGCCCCACCTTTGAAGGTACAATTTAACTTTGTCATTCCCATATTTGAGGGCCAAATAGATGCAGACATTGTAGATAAACATTTGAATCTATTAGAAGTATATTTTTTGGTTCATGACTTTTCCAATCAGGAAAAGATTATTTTTTTACTCCTCAAAGTCGCCCTCCATGTCAACGACTAGTGGGAAAGATAATGTGAGCACAATGACAAGGGGGAATCCTCCTTGATCTCGATTGCACCCACTTGAAATTATTTCTAAGACACCATCAAGGAGAAATACTACCCCGTGGGGAGCTATGAGGACAAGTGCATATAATGGACTACGATGTGGCAGCAAAGGGATCAAGATGTGCATATCCTCCACACAAGGTTGGGTATCAAATATTTGTAAAAAAAATTTGCGCTTAAGTACCATAATTTTCTGCACACATACATCAACGAGGAAATGGAGTTCATTGACATATCCTCGCTTGGTGTAACATACCAGTATGCTGCCAAGATTGAGCAGAAATTCAAACAAGAGAAGCACGAATTTGGATGTGAAAATCAGAAGAAAGGGAAAGGTGCACCCAAACCACATAACAAAGGACAAGGCCATGACAAGGCGGCCCAAGACAACCCTTTGAAGTTTTAAGTGATGAAAAACACCCCGAAGCAAAGGAAGGACATGGGAAAGTGGTGTGAGCTCCAAAAGAGCTCCACTCACAACAAAGGGTTCTGAATCATATGAATTTTATGACTCTTAGTGAGAACCCAAAAATGGAATGACGAAGGGAAGAATATTATCATTTCGGAGCCCAGTGCCACCGTTGCCACCACCAATATCCAAAAGGAAGAGCCTAAATATCCAAAGGAGGGGGAGCGCCTCTTCCATTCCCAGATGTGGATGAAGGGTTCCCAAATGCAATTCATTGTCGATAGCGAGAGCTAAAAGAACCTCATTTCAGTAGAGGTCATGAAGACGTTGGGCCTGCCAATCACAGCACACCCACAACCATACACCATCAGGTGGCTTCACCAAGGACTGGATCTCTACATCAGCTAGCAGTGTCGTCTTCCCTACAACATCAAGCCCTTCATGGATGAGGCATTATGTGATTTTTCTCCTCTTGAAGTTTTTGATGTATTATTAGGCCAACCATACTCGTGGAAGGGACATGTTGTGTATGAGTCTCGGCCTCACACTATTATTCTTACTTTGGGTAATAAATTGTACAAGATACTACAGGTATCACCACATACCACCATCTCTTTGACCACTATGAAGCAATGTAGTAAGCTCATTTCCCAAACCGGGAAATTTTTGTTCGTTATGATCTGCCCCCATGGAAAGAATAATACTATGGCCATGACCTCTAGACAGGGCTTCTCCACACACAAAAAAAATATGGACAAGGTCATGGAGGAGTATGGGGACATCTTCACCTCACCCAAAATGGTGCCTCTGTACTTTCAGGTGAAGCATTCCATCGATCTAACCCCAGGATTGCTGCTACCTAATGGAATGATATATTAGCGCTCTCTTCTGGAAAACGATGAAATTAGGAGGTAGATTTAGGAGTTGCTCAGAAAGGTCACATCCATCCTAGTTCATCGCCCCATGGGAGCTAGGTCGTGTTGGTGTAGAAGAAGGATGGGATTTGGAGACTCTGTATTGACCATAGGGTGCTGAACAAGATCACTCTCTGGAATAGGTATCCGATCCCACACATTGATGACCTTCTGGACCAACTCAAGGGGGGGAAATATTTCAGCAAGATTGACCAGAAGTCTGGGTATGACCAGTTACCAATCAAACCCTTTGATGTGTGGAAGACTACCTTCAAAACCAAGGAGGGCCTTTTTGAATGGTTGGTCATGCCTTTTGGGTTGAAAAATGCTCCTCCAACCTTTATTTGGTTGATGGGTGACATCTTGTCCATTCACTAGCTGACTTGCAATGGTATATTTGGATGACATCTTGACCTTCAGCCTGAGTTGGGAAGAGCACCTCCACTACATTCAATAGGTCCTCCAAACACTGTGGCAACATAAGCTGTGTGCCAACTTAGAGAAATGCACTTTTGGTATGACCCAGGTTCAATATCTGGGATACATTATTGATGAGCGGGGGGTGCTTGTGGACCGAGCCAAGATCCAAGTCATTTGGGATTGGTTAGCCCCAACCACTCTAATAGAGCTCTATGACTTTCTAGGTCTTACCAATTTCAACTTTAGGATTGTGTTGGGGCTCTCTCATATCACTTCACCTTTGATTCAAGTCACCAAGGGATGCGCGAAAGAAAAATTCCTTTGGTCTAAATCTCAACAGAAGGCATTCACATAGTTGAAGCATCAGTTGTACTCTACAGCAGTGCTCATATTACCTGAATTAAAGCAACCATTTGAGATCGAGACAGATGCCTATCACTATGCTATTGGGGCAGTACTCACTTAGTAGGGCTATGAAGTGGAATATCACAGTGAAACACTTTTAGAAACAGTATGAAAGTATCCCACCTATGAAAAAATATGTATTCCATTATGTAGGCCTACCAACAATGGAAGCATTACATTTTGGGGAAGAAACCGATCATCCACACAGATCACTGGCCCCTACAATTCATACAGACAGAAGGGAAGTTATCAAACAATATCCATAAAAATGGTCCACATACCTACAAAAGTTCCATTTGAACATCAAGTACAAGAAGGGAAACACCAATAATGTTGCACACTGCCTCAGCCAACTGCCAATCGTGGCGCTAACCACTATGCTTGATCCTTGTGGACACATGACTTTGGGTTGGCCACATATCTACAGAAGTGATCCAGAATTTAGCAACACATACCAGATGATCCTGGAGGGTAAGAAAGTTATAGATTTCAACCTCTATGATACACTATTATGCCACCTAGGACACCTTTATGTTCCTGCAAAGGAGTGTGGTAATATTATTTTGGAAGCACACTACAATCGGGTCACTAAACATTTCGAGGTCGAGAAAACAGTGGCAGTACTGCTGAATTATTTCTATTGGCCGAAATTTGGACATGATGTTGGGAAGTACATGAGATCTTGCACTGCCTACGCCATATCCAAACCAACCATCAAGATTCAAGTCCTATACTCTCTTGTCCACCCCTAGTTAATTGTGGGAATCCATCTTCATGGATTACATGTCAGGCCTTCCTTCTACCAAGCATTGCAACGATTGTTTTTTTGCGGTCATCGAAAAATTCTCTAAGATGGCCATTACGGTGGCATGCAAGAAGAATATCACAGCAGAAGCCAGTACTAAACTCTTCTTTGAGTGAGTGTGGGTACACTTTGTGATCCCAAAGTAAATTATCTCAGATTGGGACAGCAGGTTCCTCAATATAGTTTGGTCAAGTCTCTAGTCGATGATGGACACCAAGCTCACTAAGTCCACAACTTTCTACCCCCAAACTGATGTCCAAATAGAGGTTGTCAATAGGATGATAATACAAATTTTGTGCATGTACAACTCGAAGCATCCACGGACATGAGATGAAAGACTTCACTATGTAAAGCATAACTATAACTAGGATATCCACATGATCCAAGTGGATATTGGTGGCCACCCGCCTATTAAACTTGGGGCCCCACCATTGTCTCTTTCAGTTTTTCATTCTCCTTAATTATAGCATAATTTACTATTTTTAGAAGATTCTTAGGTCCTGAACTTTCGAATTCGTTTTGAGGCCCTAAACGATGTTTTTTGGAAAAAATGGGGGATGAAAGGGTATACAAATTTTTATTTCTCACCAAAAATTTGTAGTCCTCGGATAGATCTTTCTAACGAGGTATGGTTCACATCAAACAGAGATCGTATGCCAAATTTACGTCCCTCGGAAGTTGATGTACCAATTTACCCAAACGTGGTCCATATTTTTGGCGCTTCATCTCCTAGGGTTAGGTTTTAAATTTTCGGGTTTTCCATTGTTTCTAAATAATAAATAGGCCCTTGAGCCTCATTGTAACATAGTTCAGAGGCTTGTAGCCACCACATCTCTTCTCAGAGATAAGCTACCAGTGCCCTAGCTAGTTTTTTTTTCTTTCTATTTATAAGAAAATTTCAATTCTTTGATATTAATGAAATGAAGTGTTATTTCCGCTACATATTTTTAGTTATAGTTATATGTGTATTTTTCTACGTTCATGCATAAATATGGATCAGTGGTATCAGATCAGTCTCCTTTTTCTCATACCTTCTTTGCATGTCCCCAACGAGGTCGGGGTATAAGGAGTTAGGGCTCGATCTGGTTGAACCTTTGTAAGATCAGCCTCGCAAACCCCGATGACCACCCATGGGAGATGAAAATAAAGATGAGGGAGTAGGAGATCCTATCAAAATATTGCTCGAGGAGGCCCACGAAAAACAAAGTAACGTGATGATGGATAACTTTGCCCAGATCCTTCAACGTCTGCCCACGGGTGGCACATCTGCATCTAGCAGCCACTCTGGAGGTGCAACTCCCTTTAAGGTACAAGTAAAATTTGACATTCCCATATTTTAGGGTCAAATAGATGATGATTTTATAGATATATGATTGAATCTATTAGAAGGATATTTCTCGGTTCATGATTTTTTTGACCGAGAGAATATTATTTTTTCACTACTCAAAGCTACCCCCCATGTCAAGGACTAGTGGGAAACCTACTGTGAGAAAAAGGACGAGACAAAACCCACTTTATTCTCAGTCGTACCCACTTGGAATTATTTCGGAGATGCCTTCAAGGAATAATACTATCCCGTGGGGAGCTATGAGGACAAGTACATAAAATGGACCATGCTACAGTAGCAAAGGGATCAAGATGTGCATGATCTGACGAAGATATTCCATACCCTAAGTACAAAGTTGGGTATCAAATATTCAGAGAAACATTTGGTGCTAAAGTATCGCAGTTGTATGCATAGATAAATTCAGGAGGAAATGGAGTTCCTCAGCATCTCCTCGTTTGGTACGATTTACCGGTATGCTGCCAATATTGATTAGAAATTCAAACAGAAGAAGCGCGAATTTGGATCTGCGAATCAAAATCAAGGGAAAGGTGTCCCCAAACCACAGAAAAAAAGACAAAATCACGGCATGGCAGCTCAATACAACCTACCAAAGCCACAAGAAAATAAAAACACCAAAAATCCAAAGAAGGACACGAGAAAGTGGTGTAAGTTCCAGAAGAGTTCCACTCACAACACAAGTGAGTGTCAGGACAAGCAGTCGTTGGTGGTTGAGATGAGGGCTTATGAATCAGATGCATGTTGTGACTCAGAATCAGAACCCAACAAGGGGAATGAAAAAGGGAAGTCAATTATTGATGTGGAGCCCAACGCCACCTATCGAAAATTTTAGGGGCTAATATTGGTAGGTAGGCTAATTTTCCATGTTTTTTTCCAAAAAAATGATTCTCTAATTTCCATTTTTTATAAAAATGATTCGCCCAAATTTTACAATATAAAATTATTTTAAATTAGAAGTCACCAACATTATATAGAGTATATAGAAAATCATTATAAATTTGAATAATTTTACAAATATATCAATAAAAAATTTATAGTTTACATATTAGGGACTAGTGAGATTCACCAATGTTTTAAACTTCAAAATAATTTTCCATCCTTAAAATTTTCCCTGACAGCATTGTTGCCACTATGAAGATCTAGAAGGAGGAATCGAAAGATCCAGAGGAGGAGGAGCGTCTCTTCCACTCCCAGATGTGGGTAAAGGGTTCCCTGCAATAGGTCATTGTCGACAATGGGAGCCAAAAGAACCTCATTTCAGTAGAGGTCGTGAAGCGGTTAGGCTTGCCGACTACAACACACCCACAACCATACACCATCGAGTGGCTTCACCAATGATAGGATCTCTGCATCAACGAGTAGTGTCACCTCCCATACAGCATCAAGCCCTTCACAGATGAGTTATTATGTGACATTACTCGTCTTGATGTTTGTGATGTATTATTAGTCCAACCATACTTGTTGAAGGGACATGCTGTGTATGAGTCCCGACCTCGTGCTATTATTGTTACTTTGGGAAATAAGTTGTACAGGACACCAGAGGTACCACCATCTACTGCTATCTCTTTAGTTACTACAAAACAATGTAGTAAGCTCATTTCCAAAACTGGGAAATTTGTTTTCCTGATGATCCACCCCCAGGGTAAGAACAAGATTGTGGCCAAGACCTCCAGACAGGGCTACCCCGTACGACAAAAACAAATGGATAAGGTCATGGAGGAGTACAAGGTTATCTTCACCTCACCCACAGGGATGCCTCTGCACTATAAGGTCAAGCACCCCATTGATCTTACCCCTAGTGCACCGCTACCCAATGGAATGATCTATCGACACTCTATTCTGGAGAACGATGAAATCAAGAGGTAGATTCAGGAGTTGCTATAAAAAGGTCACATGTGGCCAAGTTCATCGCCCCGTGGGAGCCCGACCGTGTTGGTATAGAGGAAGGATGGGACTTGGAGACTCTTTATTGAATATCGGGCACTGAACAAGATCATTGTCCGGAATAGGTACCTAATCCCATGGATTGATGACCTTCTTGACCAAATCAAAGGGGTGAAATATTTCAGCAAGATCGACTTGAAGTCTGGCTATCACCAGGTACCAGTCAAACCCTCCAATGTGTGGAAGACTTCCTTCAAAGACAATGAGGGTCTTTTTAAATGGCTGGTGATTCCTTTCAGGTTGACGAATGCTCCAAAAACCTTCATGATGTTGATGGATGAAATCTTGCGGCCATTCACCAACTCATTTGTAGTGTTTTACTTGGATGATGTTCTAATCTTCGTCCAAACTTAGGAGGAGCACCTCCACCACATCCGACAGGTCCTCCAAACACTGCAACAACACAAGTTGTGTGCCAATTTGGAGAAGTGCACTTTTGGCATGACCCAGGTTCAGTATCTGGGATACATTATTCATGAAAGGGGGTTGCATGTGGATCCAACCAAGATCTAAGTCATCCGAGATCAGCTAGCCCCAACAACTCTAACAGAGCTTTGCAACTTTCTAGGTCTTGCTAATTTCTACCGTAGGTTCATGTTGGGATTCTCTCATATCACTTGGCCCTTGAGTCAAGTCACCGAGGGAGGAGCGAAAGAAAAATGATTTTGGTCAGAATCTCAACAAAAGGCATTCGTAGAATTGAAACATCGCCTTTGTTCTGCCCTAGTGCTCACATTAAGACTTGAAAAAACCATTTGATATCGAGACAGATGCCTCTAAATATGCTATTGGGGCAATTCTTAATCAATAGGGGCATCCAGTGGCATATCATAGTGAGACATTGTCCGACACAGTCCACATGTATCCCACTTATGACAAAGAAATGTATTCCATTGTGCAGGCTTGTCGATAATGGAAGCATTACATTTTGGGGAAGGAAACAATCATCCACATAGACCACCGACCCCTGCAGTTAATACATACACAAGGGAAGTTGCAAAACGATCGCCATCAGAAGTGGTCCACATATCTGCAACACTTTCATTTGAACATCAAGTACAAGAAAGGTAACAACTATAGTGTTGTAGACTTCCTCAGCCGACCACCGATCATGGTGATAACCATCATTCTCAACTCTTGCGGACACGAGACTTCTGATTGGCCACTTCTCTACAAGAACAATCCATAATTCGGCAACACATACAAGACACTTTTGGAGGGTACAAAAGTTCCAAATTTTCACCTCCAAGATGCATTATTATGTCACCTGGTACACCTTTGTGTTCCTTTAAGCGATCATGCCAAGATGATTTGGGAAGCACACTACAGTCGATTCGTTGGGAATTTCGGGGTCTAGAAATATTGGCAGTATTACAAAAGTATTTATATTGGTCAAACCTTCGACAGGATGTCAGTAAGTACATCAGATCCTCCACTGCTTGTGCCATTTCCAAATAGACCATCAAGAAGCAAGGCCTCTACACTCTTTGCTCCAGTGCGCCGAGGTTCCTCAACACATTTGAATTCCAACCTGCGGTCGATGGACTGGCTCACCAATTCACGAGTTTTCCGTCTGGCCAGTGGCCGGATAGAGTTCATTAACAAAATGATTGTACACATTTTTCACATGTACAATTCAAAGCATCCACGAACATGGGATGAGAGCCTCCCCTATGTACAACCTAGTTATAACCAGGCTCTCCACAACTCAACTGGCCACATCCCCTTTCAGCTAGCCTTGGGATTCCAACCACTATGCCCGATTTACGTAGCCATGCCATTTGCGACTACTCAGGCCGATTCGGCTCATGTCTAGTTTGAAGCTGAAAAAGTGAATATTTTCATCGAGTGCATTAAGGAAATCTGCCAACAAGTACATAAAATATTAGACAAATATAATGATAAGTACAAGCAATGACATGATCAACATTGGGTGCCACACAAATTCTAGGTGGGCGACAAAGTGTGGTTACATTTGCGGAAGGAGCGCCTCACTGGACCCCACCACAAGATTTGTTCGCTCTGATATGTGTTGTACACCATCACCAATGTTGTAGGGAACAATGCCTTTGAGCTCAGTATTCCACCATTCCTTGGTCTACACCTAGTATTCAATGTAGGCCTCCTTTGGCCCTACTTCCTACCTCTACTAGACACCTTCGACATTGTAGAACAACTCACACCAACAAAGTTAATCCTAGACTGCATGGAATAGGCCACCACAGATTGTATAATGGACATCACATCAAGAACACTCACTAGCAGAAGATACAACTCTATTGGGTCGTCAAAGCTGGCCAACTCCTGCACCAAGGCAAGTGGTTCAATAGGGACCAAGTTTAACAGAAGTGTTGGCTCGGAGGGTCCTGACCCAAGTTCAGAGGTGAAGGTTTGCCAACAAACCTCTATACTACTGGCCCTTTCGGTAGTGCCCTGCTTATGTAGGTCCAAGTCTCACCCGAAGTAGTATGGGAGGGTGCTGGAACCAGGTTTCCGCACCCTGAGAGAGAGAAGGTAATAACTCATGCCTGTAATTATTATATCTACACATAAGGGTGATTCACAGGGTTCCAGAACGTAACCAGACTATATTTTTATCAAATCTGTTCTAGCAGGTTCACATCCACGTGTGTATCATCAATTACAACCATAAAATAGCATAATCACAGCCAGTATTGTCAACACAGATGGTTTTCGTTCCTTAACAAAGATATAATCACAGTAATATATTAAATTCAACTACTTTCATACCACAAATATAAACAGACAAGTTCGCAGCTCAATCGGACAATTCTTAGTTCACAGCAATCATAACAGAAGAGATCCAGATAACATTATATGGTTCAGCAATAATTCGCATATATTACTTATCAAAATATTCTTACATTCCCTGAATACCTCCTGCGCACACAACCAGTAGGGTCCGCACACAGCAGGACAGAGGATCTTTGCGCACACAGCTAGCAGGAGTCCTAACCTAAAACAACCCACCCAGATCTAGCAATTCGTACTTCACTTTAGTCTCTATTCATTCTCTACCCTTCAACTCAAAAAGGTTCAACTATTTATACTACTTTAGCCTACACATCCAGTGGTGTACCCTTGACCCACTTACAATGCATTAGGGGCTTTGACCCACCCCAAAACCCCTGCGTTAGACTAAATATACTAAAAAATATACAAAATGGACCAGATTCATAGCTTTGTAGGAGACCCTATTCCAAAAATCCCCCAACACAATCTTGTGACTCATCCTGAGTCACTAAGGTGGTGGGGTTTCCACCTGTGCCTACAACAGTTTGATTGCTACGGCTACTGGGGTAGTGTAGCGTCACTCGTATCAGTATTCTCACTTCATCCTTTCTTCTCCTGTGCATCCTTCATGTCTTTCAATCTTGTGGTTGCACGATATAAGTCCCACTGTGCCCAAGGATATACGAACCCCATCGCCAGTCATATAGTCATTTGACACGATATGGTTTGAGTCGACTTCCATTGACATACCCGGGCAACAGATCACCATGCAAGGTAGCCAGTCGAACAACCCTACCTTCTGTGACTTCCTTGACCACATAGGGTCCAAGCCAGTGCTGTCGGAATTTCCCTGGGTGTTTGGCAAACTCGCTATCATATAGTCGAACTAATTCATCCGCAGTAAAGGTCTTTTGGCAAATATGTTGGTCATGCCATGCCTTATCCCGTACCTTCAGGACCTACTGAAGGAAGTTAGCAATAAAACTATCTTCACTAAGGCCACAAGCTGCACTAAACATTCCTCCAGAATGGCTGGCTCGGTCATGTTTGTGAAGGCGGCGATGCGTAGGCTGGGAATGATATATTCCATGGGCATGACGGCCTCCTTGCCATAGACCATCCGAAACGGTGTTCTTCCTATCAATTTTTTACAGGTGGTGCGGTATGCCCAAAGAACAGATGGGATATGGATGTCCCAGTCTCTATGATCAGAATTACAGACCTTGGTTATTGCGTTCTCCAAAACCTTGTTAAAAGCTTCAACTGCTCCGTTCGCCTGAGTGTGGTATGGGGTACTCTTTGCGTGGTGGATCTGGAATTCCTTCATTAGGGCCTATATTGTTTCATTAACAAAGTGCATACCTCGATCACTCATCAGGATCTTAAGAGACCCAAACCTGGTCAGAATCTGTTCGAAAATGAAATGCGCAGCAGTCCCTACAGTGCAATCCTTGATGGCTTGTGCTTCACCCCACCGGGTTACATAGTTGGTAGCAGTGATAATGTAGCATGCACCTTCCTTCTTTCTAGGAGGGTTGATAGGGCTGACAAAATCGATAGCCCACTTGTCAAAAACCTAGAGGGATACTTGTGGTTGCAGAGGAATTTCATCTCTCCGGGATGGACGTCTAGTTTGTTGGTAGGTATCGCAGGCCCTACAGTACTCATGCAAGTCAGTATGCAGGTTGGCCACCACAACTCAGCCCGTAAGATCTTTTTCTTCATTGATTTTCCTACATAATGACCCCTTGCGACCCCGTCATGGGATTCTACCAAGATGTCATGCCGTTGATGTTCTAAGACATACCTGCGCAGCACTTCATTTGCGCCCATTTTATATAGATGACCTGCAATGAGGGTAAAATCCACAGCACAGGCTACCAACTCTTTCTTCTGCTGCACATAATACCCTACAGGGGCCATGCCCATTGACAAAAATCGGATGATGTCGGCGAAGTGCGCATCTACTACTTTAATAGTAAATAGTTGTGCATTCGGCAGTCCCTCCTCTAGGTTAGTCGGGTCCTGACCATTCTCGATTCAAGACAAGTGTTCTGGCCCAGCATTCAACCTTCCTGGCTTGAAAATGATCTCGAAGTCATACTCCTAGAATAATAGAAGCCATTGACATATTTTCCCACCCAACATAGGCTTTTTCACCAGGTACTTCAAAGCCAAGTGATCTATAAAAATTTTGAAGTCACCCCCTAATATATAGTGCCGATACTTCTGTAGTGCATAAAAAACGGCCAATCCTTCTCATTCTGTAGTGGCATAATTGTGCTCTGCGCTAAAGATTTTTTGGCTGGTGAATGTGACTGGGTGATCAATGTCCCCATCTCCAGGCTACGTAAGGAATGCTCCGAGGGCGATTCCGGATGCATCAACATGAACGTGAAAAGCCTTTTTCCAATCTAGAAATATTAGGATAGGTGCAAATACCATCTTTTCCTTGAGTAGTTCAAATATTTTGTGACACTTGTCATCCGAAAAAAATGAAACATCCTTCTTAAGCAGTTTTTCTAGAGATGTTGTAATCAATGCGTATCCCTGAACGAATTTCTGGTAGTAACCCATATGTCCCAGGATCGAGCGCAGCCTTTTTTCGGTAGTTGGTACTGCCAAGTTGATAATAACAGCCGCCTTTGGCGGGTCAAAAATCTGCCCCTGTTGGTAGATTATATGTCCCAGTAGGATTTCGAAAGGTACGCAGAAGATACATTTCTTAATATTCATGGGGATTTGGTGCTTTCTATAGGCATCCAACATCAAGCTCAGGTTCGACAAATGTGCCTTTACGAAGCCAAAGACTATCCAATCATCAAAATATACTTCCAGGAATTTGTGGATGAACTCCTTAAATACTGCAACTACGAATCGCGAGAATATAGCAGGGGAATTCTTGAGTCCAAATGCCATGATTTTATACTGGAAGGAACCCCATTCCATGGAAAACGTGGTTTTGTTGTGATCTTCTGGTGCGATTCTGATGTGATGGTATCTGGAGAACTCGTCAGTGAATGAGTATGTTTCTTGTCCGCCTACGCTATCCAATATTTCATCAGAGAACAGCATCGGGAAGGGATCATGTACACATGCGTCATTCAACTTGCGCAAGTCCACACAAATTCAGATTCCCCCCTTAGTCTTCTTCTCCTAAACCACCATCGGATTTACCCAATACGACTATTCGAGTAGTTCAATAATGCATGCGATGAGCATTTTATTAAGTTCTTCCTTAACCTTCTGCTTATACTTAGGGTTCAATCGTAAGGTCATTTTTTTACCGGCCGCACATCAGGTTTTAGTGTGATGTGCATGATCCCTAGCTCCCCCGTGATCCCCTTGGGTTTGGAGAACTTCGTGGGAAATAAGTCTTGATATTCTGTGAACAGTTCAGCTACTTTGCTAACAATGTCATCATCCCAATAGTCCCCAATCTTAGCGAATTTAGGTTGCTCTGCTGTGCCAATTTTAACTTCCTCGTAGCTTTAGAGGTTTCGTTACGTCCATAGTTTGTAGTGGGGGTCCAGCTACGGCGAGCTCCCCCTTCGATTCTGAGATAGAGATATTGTGTAGATCTTCGTCTTGCTCTTCTACGGTAATATTATGACAGTTGGCAATGTCATGCATCTGTGCTTCCCATGTTGGTGCCCCGACAACTACGTGGGGGCTGGGTTGCCTAAACACAACTGTGTCTATATCCTGCAGAGCTTCATCGAGTGCCTCCGAGCCGCCTATCAGGCTGAATGTCCCTATGAAATCATCATTCAAATTTTCCCAGTGGCGAGTTTGTCTTTGTAGTTCCGCATCTAAATACCATGCCGCTGGAATGGGTCCCAGGGCATGAATAAATAAGTGAACCCATTCTTTTGTAGTCCAATCACCCCACTTGTCCATCGATGAAACCAAGTATTCTCGTGGATCCTTAGGGCCCAATAACTTCATGATATGCACATCAGCTGGCCACTCAAAATACAGGGCCATCATATCCCGACATTCCTCCCAAGCTTGGAAATCCCCCTTATGCGTGTCCCACCATCTGGCGGGTGTTGCACGAAGAGCCAGATTGAGGGCCCATAACATTCGCTCCCTAGGGTGTTGGGAAAAATACTGAGAGGGGGGGTGAATCAGTATTTACTGCATATTCAAAACTTTTTACTTTTTCTCTCTCTAAAACCCATACGCTACTTTCCTTTAGTAAACTCGCGTATACACACGGATATCCTTCATACAACTCGCGTATTATCAGAGATCTAAATATGCAGATAATTATTAACTTAGTTCTTTGCACTATTCATTTATCTGATGTTAAGTTAAAAGTAAACATGTGTAGAAACAATAGAATAAACCATCACACAAAGCATCACACATGAACACTAGGATTTTTAGGTGGAAACCCAAGTCGGGAGAAAACCATCGCTGCAGTTGCTCAGCCTTCAATATTTTATTATAGAGAAAACATCTTACAACATATGTCTTTGGTGCGAGACTCCTACCGGCAGGAGGCACTACTGCGCTCGTTTACCAGCCTCTCCTGGAAGGGAGTTCCAACCCCCTAACTCGTTTACCAGCCTCTCCTGGAAGGGAGCTACGACCCCCTGATCTCGTTTACCAGCCTCACCTGGAAGGGAGCTACAACCCCTTGACTGAAGGCTACAACCCTTAGCACCTCTATGGACCACGTTTCATCAATTTTCTGGATCAAAGATTCCTTTAGGACTGCTTGCAGGCCACGTTTCATCATATTTTCAGACTGGACCCTTTCAATACTTTTAAGCTCAACCATACATCACCAACAGATACTTATCAATTCAGACAACACAGTTCAGATAACAGTAATACAGCAGAACAGATCAGATGTTTCATACCCCATGTTTCAGCAAACCCTAGTTTGCATATGCGCTTTCATTTCACTGATGTCGCGTATATACGCACTTCCGTTCACATAAACCAGCGTATACTTATGTACATATTACAGAGTTAATTTCATTGCGCATATGCGCTTTTTCTTCAGCGAAGCCGCGTATATACATGCTTCCTCTGCGGCGAACTAGCGTATGGTTCTTCAGACATTTAGATCAATGCAATTCTTTAGAACAGATACATCACAAATATTTTACCCTTTACTTCAGACAGATGTTCGCCTCATCTCAGATCTAATCATTCCACAAATAGATCTAGCAAATACAAGTATATTTCAGATCTAGATACCCTTCTTCATCATTGGTTCATCATGCATTCAGATCTATCATTCAACTGTAACCCTTTCCATTCAGATATACTCTAGAGAGAAGTATTCATTCAAGCTCAGACATCTTGCACCCACGTTCATCTTTTGCACAATAAATTTCTTCTCTTTATATAGGTTTACCCTTTTTCAATACCATAAGCCAAAACCACATTACATTCGATGGTATTCCTGGACGGGGTTGTTTAGACGAATCATAACCCAATACAATGGGTCAATACCATGGTGGTTACCCCTGGTTTTTCACTTTTTGAGCGCTCTTGCCCATACGCGACTTGGCACGTTCTTTCCCGCGTGCATACGCGACTTATCCCTAAAACGGATACGCGACTTGTTTTCACCATAGATTGCTTGTCTTGAATTCCTTTCTTCATTGCCTTCTGTACTCACTGTAGATACATCAGATTTACTTCATTTAACAGGTTCATCAAGACATATTCTATCAAGCACAACTTCATCAAGTAAGTTGTCATCATCTTCATCAAGTGGGTTGTCATTCAAGGGCAACACTTATCATAATATTGCTAACAAACATCATTGCATATTAGATTTACATCATTTACCAAGTCCATCAGGTCTCGAATAACTTCATCAGGTGGATTTCCATCAAGGACAACACAAGTCAACAATCTCATGTCTTCATCTTCATTAAGTGGGTTGCCATCAAGGACAACACTATGCATCATATTGCCAACAATTTCCCCCTTTGGACTTGATGGCAACCACCATGGTGTTTGATCACCACAACAGATAGGTACATTAAGAATACAATGACACCATGTCACTCTCCCCATTCTTTGACACCATTCTTGCTCTCCATTTCAAACACCATGTCACTCTCCCCCTTTGACATCAAGGGCAAAGGGTGGATCAAAACCAACATACTCTCCCCCTTTTCTCCGCATGCGGAAGAAGTGTTCTGCAGATCTGATATATACTGAAGTGACCAAGCTCCCCCTGAGTTCATGCTGAATCTTCAAACATATTTTTCAATGAAGTACATGACTCTATGAATTTCCTATCACCAATGACTCATACTTACATCAAAGATCCATCCAAGTGAATTTACATATGAGACTCAAGTACCCAACCAAGTGGGTTTACACATTTCAACTTAGCTACCCAACCAAGTGGGTTTACAAAATTTGACTCAGCTACCCAACCAAGTGGGTTTACAAATTTTGACATAAGTGTATATAGTAATGGTCCTTTATGGTCCGTCACCAAAGACATTTTCAATGACACTTTTGGTGAGGGTCGTTAAAGGCCCATCATTAATTCTCTCTTTGGTGACACTTCTAGTGACGAAATTTTAATGACCCTCACCAATGCTCTTTTTTTTACTTTTGGTGACAGTCAAAAAATGTCTGTCATCATTGATCATTAAAATACCGTCACTGTAAGTGTATATAGTGATGGTCCTTTATGGTCCGTCACCAAAGACATTTTCAATGACACTGTTGGTGAGGGTCATTAAAGGCCCATCACTAATTCTCTCTTTGGTGACACTTATAGTGAAGAATTTTTAATGACCCTCACCAATGCTCTTTTTGTTACTTTTGGTGACGGTCAAAAAATGCTCGTCATCATTGATCATTCCAATGAGTTTTTGATGACACTGTGTGCATGTTATTATTATTTTTGTCAAAAGATAACGTTTTAATACCATTATTGTGAAGTATTTTTTATAATATGTCAAGGCCATAGTGGTTAGGGTCAATAAATTTTTTTAGAAGTAATTAGTGTGTATCATTTCCCTCAAGTAATGACTAGTTGAATAGAGATTTCCTATGAGTCAACACATGATTCATATATATTAAGTTTATTATCTAGAAAATTCCCTTTAGATAAAGTTCCACTATTGTGTGTAGGAAATATATTATTTAATACATAATCAAGCTTTGACAATTCTATTATTGAGAAAGACCTAACAATCCTCAACAATCTGGGCACACCTTAAATTAATGCTTTGGCACACACTAACATTTCTTAGCACCCCACATGTCTTGGAACATCATTGTACCTAGAATATCTTGTGATGACACCGACGTCCAAGCACATGGTGGCATGCGCTAGCACAACATGGAACTCTCCTAGCATGTGTTGGCATGCTACATATAGTCCCTAGCATGCCCTGGAACACCTTGATTAAATGCATTGACATACATTAGCACTTGGCACACAATGCAAGTTGGCATGTACTGGGACCTATTATTAGTGTGCCTAGCATGCCCTTTAAAAAAAAGATAAAGTCTTCACTTATTAAACCTCTTATTGGTTCTTCCTTTTGTTTCCTTGACACATATTGACATACCCTAGCACCCTGTGCCACATCCTTAACACCTAGCATGTATTGACATATCTTAGCACTATTAATTTTCACATGATATAATTAGCACACCCTGGAACTCCCAAGAACACTTTGGGAATTCTTGACATGCCTTGATATTCCCTAGCATGTCTTACCAATGCTTAGCATACCTTGTCAATCCCTCCTTGGCATGACAACTAACACTCATTAACACTAGTCTCTAGCACAAGTTCCTCATATTCATTAACTTCCATGAATTTTTACCTAGTGCTCCCTTAATGTTTTTTCCTAGTAATCCTTAACACTCATCAACATGCATTATCACTCTCTACCACACCTTAGCACTCTTCAACATTCCCTTCCACTTCATAACATGCATAACACTAGTCCCTGACACATATTGGCGCTTGGAAAGTCTTAGCATGATTGGAATACGTTGAGATGCCTTGGTATGATTTGGCATGGTTTAATATTAAATTTATTTGTGATGATCAATTGTTGGAAAGTAGATGAGAAGCAACAAAGGAATACTCGGCACTTAGAATGCACTAAGACTTTGCACTTGGCACCTATTTCCCCCTGGTGTTGGTATGCCTAGCATGCCCCTCTTGGAAAAGGTAAATTGATGACTTATTAAACCTCTTACGTGTTCATTTCCTTGTAGTTTAAATTTTTTCTCCCTTTTCTTGTCTTGAGAGTCCTGACACGCATTGACAAACCCTTGCACATCTTGGCATGCCTTATCACTTAGCACATCTTAGCATGTTTGAAATGTATTCCCACTATCTGGCACATCAAGAGGGTGAAGATAGATGTAGTACTAAAGTCGGTCGAGTACAAGGGCCAAGTAAGGGTTGCTAAATGGAGGTCATGATCATCCACCAAGAGCAAGATCATCATGTGAGGGTTCAAAAGAATGTTGCATACCTTGATGGTCAGTTTGTGCTAGGAAGTAGGATGGCATATTGTTGGTTCTCTTCTAGTATATCGAGCTTAAGAGAGGTTTCTCATGAGAATATGGGCATGTGATTTCAATGGTGTCTTTGTGTGAAGGCCGCATCAAATTCTAAAATGTTGAAATTTGCAACAAGAAACAGTGAGACTGGAAACTAGAAAGGACAAAAAAAAATGCACCCATACTGGTGAGGAATTTTGATGCACCAGGAATGAGGAATGTGGGGCATCTAATTTATTTTTCCCTTAAATAAATTAGAAAATAAATTGTAATTTTATCTCATAACAACTTGTGTCAGTTAATTAAGTCATGATGACCAAGTTAGCTCAAGAAATTCAAGTACTTGAGGGTCTAAGATGAGGCATCTAGAGGGATTCTAATATTTTTGGGGTCCAGTTGGAGTTGATGCATTAGTGGGGTGCAAGTGTAATTAACTCAATTAAATGAGTTAAAATTAGTTTAAATAGTTCTAACTGAGTGATGAGCTAGTGAGAGGTCCAGTGAATTAAATTAGATTTAATTCACAATAAGTTATCAATCATATAACTGAAAATTCGCTATTAATAGTTGCATGGATGTTAGTTTCGAGGAATACCCAGCTGAGACAGAGGTTAAAGGGAACATAACTATTAGTTGTATTCAGATAAAATTTCCCATGTGCAATTATAAAGTCATTGGGATGCCATGATGGATTGCGTAATCAAGGAATACTGATTTTCCTAATTAATAAGGAGTTAATTCCATAGGAATTGCATGAGCAAGGCAGGCTGAAGTAAGGATGAGAATTGGCTAAGTACTAGACTGAGTTTGCCTAGATCAACGAGAGACAATTGACAGAGTGCTGGAGAATCTCATGAGAGATTAAGCATTAATGCATTGTTTCATGATTCCTTGAATTAATACACAATAGAGATAGAGGGGTTTTGAGCAGTTTCTTTCCCCAAATACATCATGTTGTTGTGCGATTGATAATTTATTTCTCTTAATTATATGTGATTTTGCGATCGTGTTTTGTTTCCGCAAATTGTAGGAAGGATTCAATATCTTGTTTTAGTAGATTAAAAGATTAGATTGAATCTCGTTGGTTAGATTTTCTACATGGTATCAGAGCAGGAATTTTTTGGGAAGTGATTTTGCAGAGAATATATGAATATATTGGTGTACAATTTTCAAAAAAAAATATAATATTTGGATTCCTTGAGAAAATCTACCCAAATGGAAAAAAAAAATTGGTTGAATCGGAGCTCGGATGAGGGAGATATCATCGATTTAAAATCAACTCTTTTTTAGAAACTTTTTATAACGTCAGGACAATTACAGTATGCACGAGTTAAGAACCTATATGTACTTGAGGTACCAGATGCATGCAAATCTTTTAGGAGAAAGGCAAAAGTTAGAGATTTGGTGGTTTAGAGGGAGCATAAATTACCTCTCAACATGCATCCTCATGAGAAGCAGAGAGGAGACCGAGTGGAAGCATCGACTCAAGCAGAGACCTCCATGAGGGGGAAATTTTGAGCCAGATGGGAAGAGGGAGCAGCCATACCTCGAGGTGTATTGTGGGGTGATGTGTAGACATAATCCGAAGATAAGAAATTTGGGCAAGGTCCATTGAGATGGTGTATCTCATGGATCGAACCTGGCTACGAGGAGCCCACAGTACAACAGTAGTAGGAAGGATCAGTTAGATTAATGTAGTCAGATGTCAGCAAGACAGAAATCAGAGTGACAGATATCAAATACTGGAGCAAAAACCAGAGTTAGCAACATTTCAAAGGGCACGGATGCAGACATTAGCAGCAGCGTAGAGAATCCAGTACTAGACAGGTGCAATAGCTAGCAGCAGTTAAAAGACTCTGATGACATATGCATTATACTGATTCAATTTTTCGGAGGCTATTCAGTTTCAGGATTTGCAGGTGCAAACAACACTAGAGAAGTGTAGCATGGAGAACATTCCAAAGGTACCGGATGGGGATAGATTGAATTCCTTTCTTGTTGAGAGGGAGTGTTGAAATTTTCAACAAGAAATAGTGAAATTGGCAACTAGAAAGGAAAAAAAAAATTTCACCCACACTGGTGAGGAATTTTGATGTAGTACGGGTGAAGAATGTGAGGCGTCTAATCTATTTTTCCCTTAAATAAATTAGACAATAAATTGTAATTTCATTTCATAACAACTTGTGTCAGATAACTAAGTCATGATGATTGAGTTAGCTCAAGAAATTCGATTTAAGGTGTTCGAGGTGGATATTGGTGGCCACCCGCCTATTCCACTTGGGCCCTTGCCATTGTCTCTTTCAGTTTTTCAGTTTCCTTAATTATAGCACAATTTACTATTTTTGTCAGTTTTTCAGGTCCTGAACTTTTGGAGTCATTTTGAGGCCCCAAACGATGTTTTTTGGGCATGAAAGGTTTCATAATTTTATAGAAATTTCATTAGCAGTTTTAGTCGTTGAAGAGATCTTTCTAACAAGGTATCATGTGCATGAAATGAAGATAATATGACCAAGTTACGACCCTGGGAAGTTGGCTGCCCAAATAACCCCAATGGGGCCCATAAAATCTTGGTGTTCCATCTCCTCAGGTTAGGGTTTTGGTTGTTTAGGGTTTTATCTTATTCTTAAATAATAAAAATACCCTTCTTCCTTATTGTAACACAGTTCAAAGGAACATAACTATCAGTTGTATTTATAGAAAATTTCCCATGTGCAATTATAAAGTCATTGGGATGCCATTATGGATTGTGCAATCAAGGAAGGTTGATTTTCCTAATTAATATGGAGATAATTCCATAGGAATTGCGTGATCAAGGCAGGTTGAAGGAAGGCTGATAATTGGCTAAGTATTAGACCGATTTTGCGTAGATCGGCAGGAGACAATTGGCAGAGTGCTAGAGAATCTCAAGAGAGATTAAGCATTGTATTGTTTCATGATTCCTTGAATTAATAAAAAATAGAGATAGAGGGTTTTGAGTAGTTGCTTCCCCAGATACATCTTGTGTTGTGCGTTTGATAACTTGTTTCTCTTACTTATATGTGATTGTGTGATCGTGTTTTGTTTCCACAAATTGTAGGAAGGATTCAGTATCTTGTTCTAGTACATTACAAGATCAGATTGAATCTCTTTGGTTAGATTTTCTACATGAAATAGAAGAGAGGGTTGATACCATCTTGCCTTGTGGTGGTTAGTAGGCTGCAAGGTCTATCATAAAGACCAACATAAATGGAGGAGGGCTTGCACTGTAATTTAGAGCCATAACAGAAGTCGACGTAGGTGTAATATTAATTGAGTTAACCCTAGTTTGAGGGTCGACATTGAGATCTAAATTTCATGTCAAGATTTAGTCAAAGAAATGCCCAGAATCTATGGATCCATATGAGCTAGGTCGAGTCTCTTATGGAGGCAAAATTCATGTTTTTTCTATGTGTGAATATGGTTTTTTCTACAACAATTAGAAGTACATAAGTATAATTTTCTAGTTAGGACAGTTTCCTAGCATGTTTAGTTCATAAGGTATGCCCTTAAGACTGTGACAAATTTGCGTAGAAGAAGATGGGTTATGACCCTTAGAGTGAGGTTTATTTCTGCAATAAAGACCGCAGATCTGGAAGATGGTTTGCAGATTCAGTATGTGTGGAGACAATAGATCCAAAGGAGGGTGGAACTTGAGTAGAATATTGAGCATGCAGAAGAAATGTGCCATATGAAGAATGGATTGACATGCAAAGGATTTGATTTTGGTGGACTTTCCATAGAGTTTCAGACAAAGATCTGAAGAAACCTATGAAAAATTAGTAAATGGATTTTTAGTGGCTGATTTGTGACCCTATTTCAGTCATCTATAGACTGTTAGAAGTATGACAAGAGGATTAGTTCATATTTGTTCATAGATTAGACAACAAATTAGATCAAATTATTGATACACAAGAACAATGATCCTGAGAGGACTCAAACCATTGTTAGGTGGCAGATTTGAAGAGCCCTAGATAAAGACAATATTGTGGGCCCTAGATCAGTAAAAAAAATTGACTGTGGTTGGGCGGATTGATGGTAATCCAAGTACAGTTGGAGGGTTGTTAGGTTATTGTCAAAGAAGAGCCCTGACTCTTGTTTTGGTGAAGGACAATAAAAGTGGTAGAAGGGTAGGTGTATAGGGCCTAAGGATGTTCAGATTTTGAAGGACTACAGTAACAGTCAAGTGGGCCAACCAACTAGCCCTAGTTCACTATATTGTAGAGGATTGATTCAGAGAGAAGAAGGGAAACCTCCATAGCCCTGGACTTCTCATCTTGGAGCTGTAGTATGGAAAAAATGGGCATACCAAATAGTTGTTCACAAATGGAATTGTGAACAACTTGTTACCACTCAAACTAGTAGTGGACCTAAAAGGGGTTCCTAAGAGGGCAACTGCCAGGACAAGGGAAATGATGGAGGCTTAGCCCATTGTCACCATAGCTAAGGCTCCTTTCTCTTCATGGACTTTCACCGATGGGTGGAGTCCTGGTAGTTTAGGAAGTCGCTTGTAGAGTATAGGTCAATGAATAGGTGGGAAGTGACCCTCGAAACCATTTCCCTAAGATAAAATAAATAGTGGGACTTGCTTTCCTTTTAAGCAAGGGAATTTACCTTCTAGGGAGAGAGGAGGGGGATTGAAGGGTTGAGGGAGAAGAAAAAGAATTATGAAGGAAGTTCTCAATCCTTAAAATCCTTTCAGAACTTGGATTCCCAAATGGTAATGGTGAAAGGCCTTTGACACCAAATGGGACCACACTTGGCCAAGTGGACCTAGCCCAGGTTTAGGGATGGAATTTAGCAATCAATGATGTTCCTATCCTAGAAAAGCTGAGGGGAAAGGATCAGACAAGATTTTTTACTTCGATAGGTCAAATTGATCCTACTAGGTTCTATCCTTCGGAACACCTAGGCAAAACTTGATCCTAGAGCTAGGGCTTGAGGTATCCGGAGATTCCACCATCAGAATTGGCCCAAGTTCTGAGGAGAGTGAGGGCACCCAACATCGCAGCTGCTTCTAGGATATAGAAGTTTTCCTCTAGCTAGATTCCTGGGAAATTGTTACCCTAGGTGACCTAATGGGGCTAGAAATAGGGAATGTGAAAATTTCTTAATCTAAGAAACCCTACTGCAATATCTTGATTTACTTCTCCTACTTGAATTAATTTACAAGTTAATTTATGAAATATTCAATAAGTTAGCGAAGTAAATAGTAAATACAACTAGCACCCTACACATATAGATCAAATATTGAATAACATGCTCATAGACAAAGTGACACACGGATTTTCTATATAACTATCCCCGGAAAAAAAACCCAATGCGGGAAAACCAGTGCAACTAGCTCTGGAGGGTTTTCATTATTATGCATAATCTAAGTACAACAATCTTGGGCACCAAAACTGGTTCACCCAACAGAGAAATAAAAATGGCAGTAATACGCTACTTTGAATCCCTCTATGTCACCATGACTGGCCTGTTTCAGCCTTTGCGCTACTCAGTAAGGGCCTACGTCACACCTGAAGGGCTTACACTTCCCATGTGCTACCCTGACTGGGCTTTCGTCAGCCCTGCGTGGCTCCTGCTGTCTCTGCGCTACCCCTGGTGGGCTTTGGATGGACTGAGTGGCTCTTGCTACCCCTGATACTCTGGCTGGATGGAATGCTTATGCAGAAAAAACATAGGTAAGAAATAAGGCACTGGACAAAGGTAATGCATAACAGTCAGAAAAATTGAAGAAATGAAATGAAAATAGATCAATGTCCACAAATAACTGAAATAGCTCAATGGGACTAGAGAGTAAAAGCTTTGACAATAGCAATAAGTGCTTATAGCATCAACTAAGAGAACAAAGGAGACTAGTTCACGAGGATAAAATGTTGTATAATTATTGGCATAGGAAAAATTTAGAATTGTTAGAGTAAATATTTGTAGGTACCATTAGTTGGTGATCATCGATTATCATTTTATTTCATCAAATACCCTGATGAATGGGCCTTGCAAGCTATTTGCGTAGACAAACACCACAGAAGTTGTGTGATGGAAAAATATTCACACTATATTGAAGAAAACACCTACCAAATAAGGATGAAATTTCAAATGGGGCAAGAAACAATAGAGAGATAAACATCGAAAAAGTTAAAATGCTAGGGCAACAGGAAAGAAGCTAGGTAGCATGGTAGAAAGCACAAAAAATAAAATTATAAAAACGGAAAACCCTACAAATTAGCACCCATCCAAACATCACCACAATTTTTTCTTTAACTCTAAATCTCCAAATTCATCAAATTATATCCTATATTCAAACCTAATCCTCTATGTTAGCCATTCTGAAGATAAGGCTAAGAACTTACTACAGAACCATCACCTACACGTAGTGATCTTATTCTGTGACCAGACAACCTACTTTCGTGAAGACACGGAAAGATAAACACTCTTTAAGATTTTCCATACAACCTAGGTTGAGAAACCACATATATATCACCAGTTTTTTCTCTTCAGATTTGTAACTTAGAAGAGCTTTGTCTAACCACCTCCGGGTTGCTCCCAGAGTCACCCAGGCAAGCCCTCTCAGCATCATCCTCTTTTTGTAGTACCTAATTATTAATTTAATTAACCATAACAGTTTCTTGATCATGCAGGTATTTCAAATATATTTCCAATAAGCATAAAGCTTTCATGTTAAACAATCAAGTCAAAAGACTTTAGACTATGATGCAAAAAATACAAAGAAACCTCACCAACACTCAAAGGACAAACAAAGTCAAACCTCTAAAAAGTATAAATAGATATTTGATAAACTTCATTCCACCACAAAAGTGTGCTTAACTAAAGAAAATTCTAATTACTGTGCTTTCAAGACAAATCTTTTAAGGGCAGTGATGTTATAAACATACCCCTACACCTCGTGAACAATCAATGTGTATAATTAGACCATCATGAGGATCATTTTAAACATCATTATTATCATTTTATAAATCATTTTCATCAAATCAACAAGAAGCAAGCATCAATTGCACTCAGTTCCATTGAAGCAAAGTATATGGAAGTTTCATATACTTATTATGAAGCTATCTAGATTTGCAACTTGATTGTAGAGTCAACCAATCAGTTTTTGAAGCCCAATATTGTCTCTTGTGAGAATCAAAGTTACATCAAGCTCTATGAAAATCCAATGTGTCATGACCATTTCAATCACATTGATATTCAATACAATTTCCTAATATTCCAAGTTCATTAGGGAGTTGGTAGTGTTGGACCACATTCTAACAAAGTTGCATATGGTTAATAGTTTGACAAAGCTCCTAACAAAGGGGAAGTTTGAAAAGTTAGGGGAGAATCTTGGGTTATTGGTCACTCCCTCCTTAGCACATCTGAAACTCACTGACAATTCCTGTCACAAACTCTTCTTCATTCATTTTTAAATATAGTTTTATCTGGTTTGTTATGATGAACTGTCCAGTGGAATATCCATGATAGTTTATGAATCACCCCAACATCTATCCTTTATGCAAGTCATATGATGATATTTCTTCACACTTATTTATCTCTAGTTGTCCACACACAGTTCAGGTCATCACCACCACCCTTGCAAAATTGAACATGATAGACTCGTGGTCCTATCTAAGCTTGGAAGAAAATTTCAAAACTTAGTTACACAACATGATGGAATATTATTATAAAGGTTTCCCATGCATTCTAATCAACAATATCTAGTGGGATTGGAACAACAACACATTTTGTTCATGAGAAATATCCATGATATTTTATGAATCACCCCTTATTTATCTCTTGTCCCAACACGGTGTAGGTCATCACCACCACCCTTGAAAATTTGAACATGATAGGCTCATGGTCCTACCTAAGCTTGGAAGAAAATTTCAAAACTTAGTTACACAACCTCACGGAATATTTTTTAAAAAAGTTTCCCATGCATTCTAATCAGCAATATCCGGTGGGATTGGAACAACAACACATTTTTTTCACGAAAAATATCCATGATAGTTTATGAATCACCCCAACATCTATCCTTTATGAAAGTCATATGATGATATTTCTTCACATTTATTTATCTCTTGTCCCAACACAGTGCAGGTCATCACCAGTACCACCCTTGCAAAATTTAACATGATAGGCTCTTGGTCCTATCTAAGCTTGGTTGAAAATTTCAAAACTTAGTTACACAACATCATGGAAGATTTATTAAAAAGGTTTCCCATGCATTCTAATCAACAATATCTGGTGGGATTGGAACAACATCACATTTTGTTCACGAGAAATATCCATGATAGTTTACGAATCATCCCAACATCTATCCTTTATGTAATTCATATGATGATATTCCTTCACACTTTTTTATCTCTTGTCCCAACACAGTGTAGGTCATCACCACCACCCTTGCAAAATTGAACATGACAGGCTCGTTGTCCTATCTAATCTTGGAAGAAAATTTCAAAACTTAGCTGCTCAACATCATGGAAGATTATTCTAAAGGTGTCCCATGCATTCTAATTAGCAATATCTTGTGGGATTGGAACAAAAACACATTTTTTTCACAAAAAATTCTAACAAAGATCACAATTAAATTGATAAACAATAGTGTTTGGAAGACAAGATTCATCCTAAACCACAAAATAATGGATTTTGGTAATTCCTCCACTCCCTCTTGGATGCCCTTGTGACTTATTTGATGGTGTTGCACAAGTTATCCCACCTAGTTGCAAAGTGGGTGTGGTAATCTTCCTCTCCTATTCTTATAGCGAGAAAGTAAGACATACCCAAAGTTAAGGCTCCAACAACTGAGTTGATTCCACTGCTCTTTGTACCGTTATGGAAATTGCATCCAACAAAAGAGTCAAATACATATAGATCATGGGGGATTCAAAAATCATGATCAATTGGGTCAATAATTCATGATAGAAAACATCTACCTACACCCCATCCTACAAGATATCATAGATTCCCCCAACTCTTTGGACTAGCTATCTTTCAAACACATTCTGAAGGAGATAAAAACCACAAGATACAAGCTTTCAAAAGAATCTCTCAAATTTCCCATCGATACCTTTGTGGTATCAGACTCCATCGATAGGATGGAGTATGAACAAATGATTATTCATGTTTAAGCTCAAAAAACAAGCCAATATAGATTGATGCATGCACATTCCAATCATGAAAATTAATTTCTACATCTTCTCAATAGAAAAAGCAAGTAATATTTTTTCTCTGTTCACTTTACAACATAAACACCAATTTCACCCATATTGTTAGGATAAGTTGAATGATATGACCGAAAAGGTGGGAGGAGTATTTTGTGGTGTATTGAACAGGACTGGGGGACACACATGTAGCATGGATGGGTAGAAGTGGGATGTCCAAGCATGGTTTACTAAGATCTATAATCCAGGAATTAGAGAATGAGAAGGGGGATTAAGACGTAATGTCATAGGGGTAGGGGGCCCAGAGGGAAGGTAACAAGAGAAATTGAAAGGGGAACCCCTCATAGTGGTGATAAGGGCATTAGGGGCCCCATTATCACAACCAATAAGTCATTAACCCATAACCATTAAATTCCCTATCCCTTAACCCCTACACTCATACCTCATAAGCCACCGAACCCTTGACGCATTAAACCTTAAGCTATTAACTCATAACCTAGAATCCATGAACCCCCTAAGCACTAACCCTTTATTCTCTTAACCCGCGACCCTTAAACCTTAATCCATAACCCCCAAACACCTTAAAACCTAACCCCTTAGCCCCTAACACCTAAATCCCTTAATTATTAAGCCCTTAAACCCTAAATCCATTTCCCCCCAAGCCCTTGGCCCTTAAACCTTAACTCTTGAAGCCCTTAACCACTTAGTATCTAAGGAAAAACACAACACCTCAAACCAACAAAATAACCTCTTAGGAGAATCCTTCACCTCTAACTAAGAATATTGGTACCATTTGATTTTTAGAGAACTGGGTATTGGTCTTGAGGGTGTGCGTTTGTGGGTAATGCGCTTATAACATGTATACCAAATGTAGAACAACTATATAATTTGAAAAACTTCGATAAGAATTTCTCACAATATATACTCTTCATGTTGACATGGAGCTTGTAGTGTTCTCCCACATAAGGAGTCGAAAATGAATAAATCACTCATAATGACACAACCTATTCAACCCTAATGAACAAGGAGCTAACCCTTGATAGAAATATTTTTTTTGCTAAAAAACCACAATTGTGTCAATGTATAATACTATACATAAGAGAAAATAAAATTATATTATCCACATCAATTCTTGAAATAGCCTCACATTTGCCACGAGTGGTGAGCCAAGGGGTGAATGTAGGGCACTATTAAAGTTACATCATTTTTAAATTCCTTTTACATCATGAGATTGTTCTCCAGTAGGGTTGATGCACCATCACAAGGGAGCATGACACCTTTTTGTGTGGGAGCGATTAAAGTTGTAACACAATTCAGATGACATACACCTCCAATGTAAATGACATCATTATACGTTTGTGTCAATTTGTTAAAGAGGTTATTTATAAACAATAAATTTAGTACTTGTACTTCATATTTTCATGGCCTTGACTCTAAGATGGATTTGTACTAGGAACACTTCATGAAAATAAGAGGGGGGCTTAATTTTGAACTCTCATACACACAGGAGCACTAGATGTTGCCCTTCAGATCCCCCATGGTGGTTTCAAAGTGGGTTTACATTAGTGTCTAGTTGAAACCAATGACATCATGATATTCCTCTTCTCAATAACATCTTCTAGCTTTGCCATATACACAACATTGAGTTAGAGGATCACCTCATCTAATGATGTCACAATTACAAGTTGTAAAAGTTCACCTGCTAAATTAATACTAAATTTGAGAAATTTTAAGTGACTGAACTAAAAATGACTAACTTAAACGGCTAAGAAAGTCATAATACATTGCATGTATTTCTCTGATCTCTAGGATGAAAGGGAAACCAAACTAAAAGCTAGACAACGTACATACATTGAAGATGGATTCAATTTTGGAAACTATCATTTAAAAAGAAGCTAGCTCTGCCCCAAAATGACAGTCCCTCCTCCAATACCTTGCCACAACTTCCATAGTTGTCAATTTTTACAATAATAGAACCTCTAAGTACAAGCTTACCATATACTTAGAACTTAGGTTGAAATTTATTTGATTCTTGAACTCTTTAGAAGATGACTAAAGATCATTAAATATATAGACTGAAGCATTTTATTGTAGTTATTGATGAACTTGTTAACCATCCATAGAGGAATACTTCCCTCAGACATGTACTTGATTTTTTCCACAATGAAAGAATCCTACTATGTTTTTGGTATATTCGACAAGACTACATATTTAAAGTAATGAAGATTTAATTATTAATGTTTGAAAATCCTTTAAGAGGTTGAGACAATCAAATTCACGTAAGAGGAGGTATTCCCTTTGTTTAGCGAACCTCCATGGAGAGAAAGCAATAAATGCAAGATTAACCTATTTTTTATGTGATAATTAGGGAATGTATATCCATTCTCTCAAAGATTAGTCTTACATAATGAGAAAGAATCTCCTATTTATTCTAAATAATCCTTAATGCTATTTATAGAATACCTTCTCACCATCACAATCACAATAGTCATTTTTTTAAGAAAAAAACTACAACAAAACTTTAAATATGCAAATAAATAACCTCCATACATGAAGGTGAAAACATATTTGAAACAAATTTAAAATAAATTAGAATATAATATAGAAAAATGAACAAAAATCTTGATACAACATTAATTTAAATAATTTTCCTTAACACAAATATATTATTAAAAACTACAAATTAACATTAATAAATAAATAATTTATATAAAACCCCACTTTAATAATGTATAATTACTTAATTTATAATTGATTTATATATCGATTCAATGTGACTCAAAGAAATGACACAAGCCACTATAATTATCCTACCAATCACTTAGTTTCATTCCTTTTCCCTCTTGTTCCATTTATTTTTTCAAATTAAAAAAATATTAAACCATTCCAAATTCTTTGAAATCATTTGACTCAAATAAAAATATATGGTGCCTTTACATTTAATGCCTCTTTGTATTTTGTCGCTATTCCATTATCCCTCTCCCTGCCCTGAAACGAGCTCACGCACTGAAACGAGCTCAGGACCTCACTTTTGTACAATCCTGGTTTGGAATCGCTTTGGAATAAATCCCCGAGCCCCCAGATCCCTTCATGCACGGCTTCCAAAGGATCATTTATGCACAAATTCCAATAGATCATTTGTGTTTCTTCACCGAGTTCAGAAAAGGTATTTTTCTACAAGAGAATGCTTAAATTGCAAAATCTCATAATTTTTTTTGTGGCTGTCACGAATCTTGTATGCTCTGTCTTGGAGAAAATTCATTAAATAAGCCACTGTATTCTATGAACTAAATTTGTCAAAATAGGTCTTTCTCAAAACACTGTTTTAAGCAACAGAATTAGAGAAAAAAAAAGTTGATTAAAGTATCTACAATGGTTCTTTGGTTCTCTCAGTTCAATTATTCTAAGCTTTCAATGGAAAATTTTAACCCTATTTTGGCTTATAGACAATATTTCATAAGCTAAGGCTCTCTATAAATGGACTAGAGGAGGTTGTGCTCAAAAATTTGTTTAAAAAAATGACAGAGTTTGCGAATTAATTCGTTGAGTTAAAGGATGGGGATTCTGACACATTTCGAGTAGTTTGATTGAATGATTTCTCTTTCTGTTCTGCACATTTCAAAGTCTTGGGAGAATGGACATTTATTATTCTAGTATTTGACGGCATTATATTCAAATTACATAGAGGAAGATAGAAAGTTAGGGCTTTTAGAGGCTGGGCATACAGAATTCCAAAATCTTTACAGGTTTTTGTGAGATTTTTAAGACTGTCAAATAGGATATAACATTAGGGCTTTCACTAAGCCAAGAAGGCTAATCTCACATTCTTTACATATTTACTTAAGAGTTATGAGACTGAACATTTTTGATGTTCAGGTGGTTCATAGATATCTTCAAGTGGTTTCTATTTGTATGGAACAAGTAGTTTTTGTTTGTATGCAACCGAGAATTTGATACATCAACTGAAATACTGTGCTTTAACAGGTTTTCCCTTTCATATCATCTTTGTGCAATAGAATACAATATTTAATGTTCTTTAGTGTATGGATAAGTCAAAACTAATGGATCAAGAAGTAGGGACTATACAAAAAATTACTAATGGAGGGAAACTTTATCCTTCACAAGATAACAACGTAGAGGTACTTTTTTGCTGTTTTGGCCAGAATATGCCATCCAAGTAGGCCTTAGAAGTTACAGAGAGAAGCTCTTTGTTTTCTTTTACAACGGCTGAAGTGGAAAACTGTTGCCACATTCTGGGGTCACCTTTGTCCATTACAGAAGGAGGTCTTGTAACCTGCTCCGATTTGCCAGTTTTTCTCTAGGAAAGTTTGTATGGCAAGCCATTGTTCTATTGAAGGTTTAATCATACAAAGGATGCGTAAAATGAAACTCCTTTAGTGAGTCCAATAAAAATACCTGGTGAAGAATTGGTGCAAAATGATACTTGTAGAAGAGCCGAAAAAGTTCCAAAATTAGAGCCAACTTCGCCAATTAAAAACTGCAAACAACCTGGAATCCTATCTTCAGGACGAGATTGTTTGAAGCACCCCAAAAATTCAAGTATGTTGCTACTATGCTACCTTTCTATAGACTGGAATTATTTCTTTTATTGCTGTAATATCAGTTATATAGTCCTAGTTCAAACATTTGAAAGATAGACTTGATTTTTCATCCAGTTGATTATGAGACTTTGTACTCAAGGTCATGAGAAAAAAAATCCAATACTTTTCAGCTAGTCAAGCATAAGTTCTTGAAAGTTAAAAAGTAACTATCTCTATCTAGTTTCCCACTGTGCAGCGGGCATATCATTGATTTTAGCAAGCCTTAGCATTTTCCTCTCTAACTGCATAAGGAAGCAAATTTTTGAACTCTTCCCTGACACACATGAAATTCAGATGTAGTTTCGGCAATGGCATTCGCAAATTATAAGAAATTATTGTACAAGAACCTTCTTACAGTCCTTGCTTCTCAATGCCAAGCAGATGCTACAATGAGAATTTTTTCCAACCATCCTTAGACTTTTAGCTATTGCAGTATGATTGATGGAGCAAAGATTTAACCATGTCCTTATTGTTTATTTTCTCTTTCCAGACTGGATTGTTTATTTTCTCTTAACAGTTCATTTCCTTGAGAGCACAAGGCTGCCTTTTAAGTGCCCATTTTCCCTTCTTTATTACACAAATATCCAAAACAACCTTGTTACCTTGCATCTATTCTTTGACTCCTTCCTTCTTCCATTGATCCTCTAGATGATAATAGAGAGGTTAATCATAAAAACAAGAGAAGATACACTGCTCATATTCCAGACAGGATTTCTTCATTTCTACATGTGCCAGAACCCAGTTGACTTTTCCTTCTTGTGACAAATACAAAATGATACACCGCTTATATTCCAGGCAAGATTTCTCCGTTTCTACATATGCTAAAACCCAGTTGAATTTTCCTTCCTCTCCTCATCTTGATTCTTTCTTAGCTTAGTCCAACTTCTTAATTTGGAAGTTTGCAAAAAAGTTACAGAATCCATAACATCTTGTGTACCTGAGTGGTGCATTTCCAAAATCAACAGGTGAATTAAAATTTCCCAGCGTCCAAATTCCTTCAATTCACTATTGATATAAAACAAGAAATTATAGCTAGCTGCTAACATTCTCACTTAAAGCGTTGACAAGATTCCCAGGAAGTACATATATCCTTTAGTGTTTCTAGTCATCAGAATTTAAGGAGCCAGTTTAGAAAATATCACACATAGATGGAAATCAACAAGAACATTCTTCAAGAGATTAAAGCCAGACTCTCCTTAAAAATTACATCTCTATCATTCCTACTAATAAAAATACGAGTTGATTAGGCTTGTACTAGTGCAATAAGAACATATACCATGCTAGGGACTAATGTTTTATTCTTATTTGGCACAAAAGTGACCAGGTTTATCCCCATTACTAGCCTCCAACATGAGTGGTTCCCTCTGGTGATTTCTCACTGTCAACATTTAGCCTACATAGGGCTTGGTCTAGTGGTAAGTTGGACCAATTTCGATGCTGGAGACCAAGCTTCTATTCCCTATAGGCATAGAAGTTTACTAGGACTATCTTGATTGGATAGCCTGAAACTTTAGTGGCACCCTTAAGAGGGATTCTGGCCATCAACATGAGCTGCAAGAAAAAATGATCTACCAATAAGGGGGAGTGCATATGATGACTTGGGTTCAAACCCTGACAAGTGCACTCCATTGTGTTACTAAGGGCCCATGATGAGGCCAAGAGAAAAATATAGAATTCAAGTCCAAATGGATTTTATATGGGCATAGAAACCCCTCAAATGTGGCAACTTACCCAATGTTCCACTGTGTTTGACAGTGCTCTTCCCCATGTTATAGTGGGGAAGTGTTCCCCCTACTTTTGACCAAAAATAAAATAACAACCTAGAGAGAATATTAAAGCCAGACCATCCTTAAAAATCACGTCTCTATCATTCCTACTAATAAAAATATGAGTTTATTAGGCTTGTTCTAGTGTAATTTAAGAACATATACCATGCTAGGGACTAATGTTTTATTCCTATTTGGCACAAAA